>JAMKQA010010403.1:0-11021 GCA_024699735.1 Posidonia australis
GTCTCTCATACCCCGGGTCCTACAGTACCACCACAGTCTCGAGGCTCCTACCCCAGACCGTAAACTCGGCAACCACACTCACCAAGGACACGTCCCCGACCTATCTTGAGGTCTCACTACCTCGTCGGCAAGTCCTGGTTCCCTTGTGGTTCCTACTAAATCCTTTCATCTCTTTAAAATCATATGCAATTGTCTTTTCAAAACAATTAACAAAACCATTTTCCATTCATAAAACTCTTTGCAAATCACGTGCAATTATGCATCAAATCATTACCTGTGGTCCTTAAGCCCACACATTCTTTCATGGTCTTTACACCATGAATTCACCCCTCACACGGGTCCATATCCATATCCATATACAGAAGCCATGCTTCAAAACTCATGGAAACATTATTTAAATCTCATGGAAACCATCATTTAAAACAGCATACTAGCATGCAACATCTTACATGTCATTCCATGCATTCCATACATTTATCATGTATTTAACCATAATTTATCATCATTTTCTATGCATTTGTCAATGCAGTCCAGGGCTCAAAATCGGCATGCCGAAATTCCCTTTTGGTATGCCGAAATCTCCCGATTCGGCATACCGAATGGAACTTCGGTATAACGAAATCTCCTGATTCGATATACCGAAATTCTTCGGTATACCGAATCCCTGTCAGATTTATCAGACTCTAGGAAAATGGTCGACCGATTTCCTCCGGTCGTTCGAGGCCCAAGACGCGGGTCACTGCCTGGGGGCAATTCGGTATGCCGAATCCAATTCGGCATACCGTTTTCTGCTGTTGCAGAAAACTACCCAGCCACTGTCATCTCTTTCTCCCCCAAGTGGGAGTAAGGATCGGACCTCCAAACAAACACCATAAATTCTCATAAAAACATGGGGTGTAGACCCTCAAGTCTACTTCAAAACTCCTCAATCAAAACATAAATCTATTAAGCATGCTGTTCTAACAAAAATCACAAAGGCATCAAGCCCAAACACATTCACTGTAGCATGCTTCAAGAACATCCACAAAAATCATACAAAATGCCCATAAATCGACATGATATCAACATGCTCATATCATTCATCTCATTCCCAACATTTCCCCATTTTTTGCATGATTTATACATTATTTTTCATGATTTTTCCCTCAACCCAACATAACTCAATCTGCGGAAGAACAAAAGAGAAAACAGTAGGGAAACGCGTACCTGGCTCCGGCGAGCCTCGCGTACCCTCCCACGGCGGTGCACGACACCAGCCCAGCTTCTCACACTTGCGCGAGCTCCTCTGGCGCGCGACACTTCCGCAGCTCCACACTCCCCCTCGCCCTAACTCTGCCTCTCTACTTCTCCCCCATGCCGCACCCCTCCTTTTAACGCCTCCGACGCCTGCCATCCCCGAATCTCGCCAATTCCCACCAGCTATGCACAGCTCTGGGAGGAGGGGACGGGACGAGCAGTCCTCCCCCCCGCTAGGGTTCACGAGATCGAGCTCAGTCACGGGCGTGGAGAAGAGAAGATGGGTAAAGGCCTCGTGCGACACAACCGGCTCTTGACCAAGTCAAAGCCCAAGCTCAAGCCCAAGTGGGTCCACCACAAGCACGGGTCCCAAAGCAGAACCGACCCACTGGCCACAAAAAACACACCACAGGGGAGAAACCAAGGCACAAAACACAGAGGGAGCCACAACCAACCAACACAAACTGGATTTACCATTAATAAACCATACACAAATATTACTAATAACACAATATTTGATTCATCTCTTTCATGTTACCTTTAGCATATCTTATCATATATTATTTGACCATATAGTCAATAATACATACCCATATGCACAACGCATGATTGACGTATTCTACATTGTCTTTATATGCAACATCGTATAATGTATTATTTGACACTATATTTAATAATATAAATCAATAAATTCAACACATGATCGCATATACTTCTTTGACATTATATTCGAATATACATGAAAATCATTTGTGAATATATTTGGCGTTCGTTTGGCCCTAGTGTTAGGGTGGTTTGCGTTATTCGGCCTCAAACCGGGTCGAGTGACTAATCCCACATCATACATATGTCATTCGCCACAGATGCCATCATATAACTCGCTTGAGTATCTGTAAGCCGATCGCCTAGGATTCAATGCCTATTCATACTTGATTCTCTTATACTCGACCTTTAAGCTGATTAACCAGGCCCAGCGATTGAGCCTACATCATATGTGTGTCGCTCCAGCACTTCATTCTTTTGACATTCTATCAAAATACATCCTTCTTTGATATATAATAGGGGATAAAATATGATATCATAAACTAAATTTATATCGACATTATATTTGATTTATTTTGATATTAATATAATTAAATTATGTTTGATCTCATAATTAGATCAACATTATATTTGATTTTACACTTGGATATATTTTGTGATATGTTTATTGACATTGTATTTGATATATGTTAAAACTTTATATTGTTATTAAATTATGCTAGAATACATATTTTAATCAACATTATATTTAATCATATGTATATTTGATCTCGTATGCTCTTTTGCAATTAAGGGTATAAATGGATCAGGTTGGGTCAAGTTTAGGGTCTACCTGAGTCCTAACCCATCATTTCCTAATGGGTAATGGATTTGATGAATATCCTTTTTAAAAATTTATGACCACTACCCTACTCATTATCCATTAAGATAACGGGTGGTGGGTAGGGTTAGTGGGTGAAACAGGTGCATTTATTTTTGTTAAATCTGGACTTAGATCATTTTATAAGCTTTTCATAGGCTGAATTAAATCCAACAAAAACAATTTATTGATTCCTAATAACATCATAAGAGTTGATAATTTAACAATCAAAGATAATACTAAATAATTACAATTGTAAAAGGATTGAACTAAAAATCCAAAATATTAGACATTATCCACATCAATTACAACAGTACATAAGAAAAGCTCGAATTTTTGTGAATAGTAAGCATCAAATTAAGAAACATAAAAATAAACATTAAAGTGAATAATAAACATCACAAATGACTAAAAAGAGTAAAAGCTTTTGTGAATAATAATATCAAATTAAGGAGCATAAAAATAAACATCAAATTGAATAAGAAACATCACAGACAACTAAAAAGAACAGGAACTTTTGTGAATAATAGACAATGCCTCATTGTCATAGTGGCTTGGAGAAGGCAAAACTCGCCTTGGGTCCTGGGTTTGATTCCTGGGGCATAAAACCTAAACCGTTAACAAAAAAAAAACTTTTGTGAATAATAAACATTAAATTAAGGAGCATAAAATCAAACATTACGTTTTCTTAATATACACCGTACTCCAGCCAAATACAATATGTGAATACAAATATACAATAAACATTATAAGCTTTAAGAGACGTGAAAAGTCAAAACTAAAACTGTATGAATCATTTGATTTTCCAATTGGTTCAGAAGCTATTGATTATTAATGTGAACTAAAGGATGGAGGCAGAGGGGTGATGATCAGGCGAGAGAGGTGGAAGCCTATCCATTTGCGTGGAGGGTGGAGGTAGAGAGGTGACAACCAAGTGAGAGGTAGAAGGTGTTGGAAATATGCAAATCAATATTTTATTTTGATGATAACAAAGTATTTTACATGGATATTTTTAATACACTTGCTTGAGAAGTGTATAGCATATATGTAAAAAGGATAACCATGAAGAAACGCACAAGAAGATATATCTGATGACAAGTTGAGTATCAAAAGAAAAAGCTTTATAAAGACTCTTGGAAGATTGAAGAAAGACTCAAGAGGAAGAGTCAAAAAGGTCAAGATTACATTATCAAATTTATTTGTAAAAAATTGATGTAATTGTTTTATTCTTATTGTATTTTCTAGGATGTCTAATGATCTCCCAACATGAGCTAAAAGCCTAGGAAAATAGATAAACTCATAAACCCATGAAAGAGAACTCGAAAAAACACTAATATTGAGACTAGGATAATTTTCGACATACCGATAATTTTCGACATACCGAAAATTATCGGTATACCGAAATTGGACTGAGTAGATAAATTTTTTTGGAAAATACCTAGATTGGCATACTGGACATGTCTGACATACCAATGCTTTGGACCATCAGATCAATTTGAATGATCTATCAAAATAGGCATACTAAAGTATTTGACCGTTGAACATTTCAGTCAACTGATCAAAAATGGATACCAAATCCGAACTTTTTTTCTAGCCGTTTAAAAAAGTTTAGATGAACGTTAGACATACTTTTTAAGCATCATTTGCCTATAAATAGAAGCTCCAACTAGTCTTAAAGATACAACAATCACATACTTTACTTGAGCTTAGAGTCCCAAACAAGAAAGCTAAAATCCCATCTTCCATACTTCCCAAGTTAAAGTACTCAAAGTTCCTATATTTTGTATTAGGAGATCATAAAGAAAGTTTATAAAAGCATCTCAAAGGTTTTAAGCTTCTTTGAGTGTGAGAAGGATCCATGGATTGTAGAATTGGTAAGGGATTTGCCTTACATGTAAGTAGGGTTGGCAATAGGTCAGATCTGGACCTAGGACCTGTGAGTCTGGACCTGTAAAGTATGGTTTTGGGTCTTGAAAATGAGACCCATGGACCCAGACCGTCTAGACCTGTTCATTTACTAGGTCGGATCTGGATCTAAAAATACCTAAACTTGTGGACCCATGGACTCGATTTATATATAATATATTATAAGTTAAATATAAGGATTAATATATAATATTTACACTATATATGTAATATATATTGTTCTACTTTTAAATCTCATTCTCTCTAAAGTCTAAAATTTATGTGGTGTATGCACATTGACAGAGAATTGTTGTATGGACATTGACAAAATTGGTTTGTTGAAGTTGGATATATTTATTTATGTGTTGTTCAACTATCAATGGTTCATGATATTCCTCATGTTATATATTTATTTATGGTTGTATTTTATTTATGATATATGTGTATCGATAGAGAATTGTTTAGTACATTTATTTACAATGTTTTAAGTTTAATTAAAAATGTACTTTTTTCAAAAAATGAAAATAAATTGTAGGACCCATTAGACCTAAGACCCGGACCCAGACCCAGACCCATTATCTACATAGGTCTGGGTCTAGGTCTGGGTCCTAATTTTAGAACCTAGACCCAAACTCAGTCCCGAGCCCATGAAATAAGATGGGCCTGGGATTAGGTATAGGTAGACCCAACTCAGACCCGACCCGTTGTCACCCCTATATGTAAGTTTGTTTTCTGAATTATAAGAGAAAGAGAACTCTCAAGGGATTCTCAAGGAGTGGAATAGGTCGAAGTTTGGCTGAACCACTATAAATAGCTTGTGCATTTCATTGTCTCTCATCCTTTCTATGTATGTTTAATTAATTACCCTAAATTCATTTGATGCTCGTGTATGTTATTGAAAATACTAGTAAAATTGAAAAATACTTAGTTTCTCTATTCACCCCCTTTAGAGAAATCATCTGATCCAACAATTGGTATCAGAGTAGATTATCTAGAATCTAGATTAATTATTTACTAGATAAATAGCTTCATCATCATCTAACATCCATGTTATGAAAAGTCAAAGCATAAATAGATCCCTTTTCTTTGACGGCATGAACTATAATTATTAGAAGTATAGGATGATTATATACTTAAAGTATATTAATTTTGAGCTATGGGATGTGGTTGTAAGTGATTTTACTTTAAATTCTACATTCTTTAGAGAATGGAGTAATGAAGAAAAAGTTTTAGCTCAACTTGATGCTAAAGGTTTGAATATTTTTTTGTGTGCAGTAAGCTAAGAGTAATTTAATAAGATATCAAATTGTAAAACTCACATGAAGCTTGGCACATTTTAGAAGTCATACATGAAGGAACTAGTCAAGTAAAAGAGACCAAAATAAATATACTTGTTTACAAATATAAAATGTTCAAAATGATACAAAATGAATCAATTAGAGAGATGTTTACAAGATTTACTGATATTACCATCTCTTTCCAAAATATTGGTAAAAGATATTCTCAAAGTGACATTATAAGGAAAATTCTAAGGTTTTTGACTCCCGAATGAGAGAAAAAGACAACTACTATTGAGAAGGCAACGGATCTTTCAATATACTTACATGAAGACTTAATTGGTAACCTTATTTTTAATAATGTTCAAATAAAAGGAAAAGAAAATGAAAAATCACTAAACAAAAAGATAATAGCCTAAAGACCACCATAGATACAAAGGAATCGAATAGTGAGGATGATGAAGATGTAGCTTTATTAACAAGAAAATTTAAAAGATTTATAAAAAGAGGAAAATTTCACAAGAAAAAGAATAATGTTGAACCTCCACTTTGTTTCAAATGTAACAAATCAAGACATATTAAGAAAAATTGTCCATTACTTAAAACAGAAACATTTAAAAAGGACAAAAAATTAAAAAGAAAGTTCTTCAAGCTACTTGGGATGAAAGTGTCTCATTCTCTGATGAAGAATCTTCTTCGGATGGGGAAAGAGCCAACATGTGCTTCATAGCTTTAGATGATGAATATGACTCATTCCAAAATAATGAAGGATGCTCTATGGACGAACTTTTAAAAGGATTTAATGAATTATACTCAAAATATAAAGCCCTAAAATCAAATTACAAGAATGCAAATCAAAACATCACTAATTAACTAATAAAAATGAAATATTAATTAATGAAGGAAAGAAAATTATGGATGAAAACGAAAGATTGGAAAACAAAAACATTGAGTTAAATATAAGTATTAACCATATGATATAAAATGAAAAACTTAGAAAAGGACATTGCATCACTAAAAACCAAAAGCAATGACTTGTTAACCACTGTTACTAAGTTCACTAGAGGGAAAAAAAAACTTAGATAAACTTCTTTCAAGTCAAAAATTATTCTTAACCAAACATGAAATTGGATTCTCTCAATTTAATGAGATTCCATATGAGAATGAATTTATAAGAGCTCTTACAAACGAACAATGCGTTTGTTATTAAAAAATAGCAAAAGAAGTGGACCCCAAAGATAAATGTTTGGACTTCTAAGTCTAACAAAATCGAACCCAGAATGATTTAAGTATCAAATTCTTCACTTCCTTCTTGTCATGCAGGATGAAGTCCAAATGGATCTTCGACAATGGTTGCTCGAGACGCATGACAGGAGAACTTGGTTTTCTTTGCTGATACACCACAAAAGAGGATGGAACAGTGAACGTTCGAGGATAACGCAAAAAGAAGGATTATCGAAATCGGAAATATCAGTAATTCTATTGACCATTCTATTGAAAATGTATTGCTTGTAGATTGTTTAAAACACAATCTTTTATGCATTAGTCAATTATATGACAAAGGATACAAAGTAATTTTTTGATAAAAAAGAGTGTCTCATAATCGATTCTATCACTAGTGAGGTATTATTTATTGGTTCTAGGAAAAACGATGTGTATAAAATAAATATTTCGTATGAACCTGAATTACCCATTGTTTCTTCAAATGATGATAAATAACTTTGGTGTAGACAGCTTGGTTATGCTAGTATGAGTCAATTGTCCAAAATTTCTAAGAATGAAAATGTTATCGGTTTGTCAAAATTAGATTTTCAAAAAGACAAATTTTGTGATGCATGCTAATATGGAAAATAATCAAAATATTCTTTTAAAGCTAAAGACTGTATTTCCACTATCAAATCTTTTGAACTCATCCACATGGATTTATTCAGTCCTAGTAGGACATTAAGTTTTGGAAGAAAAAGGTATGCTTTTATTTTGGTTGATGATTTTTCTAAATTTACATGGGTTTTGTTTTTGGCTAACAAAAATGAGGCATTTTATGAATTTCAAAAGTTTTGTAAGAAAATTTAAAATGAAAAGAAATTGAAAATCATAGAAATAAGAAGTGATCATGGTGGAGAATTTGAAAACGAAAATTTTGAAAATTCTTGTGAATAAAACAGTTTTGTGCATAATTTCTCTTTTTTTAGATCACCTTCTCAAAAATGGAGTTGTTGAGAGGAAAAATAGAACCTTACAATAAATGGCAAAGACCATGCTCTATGAAAAATAATTTACCAAAGTATTTTTAGGCGAAAGTCGTAAACACCGCTTATTATATTTTAAACTGTGTTTTACTTAGACTGATTTTAAACAAGACTTCTTTTGAATTATGGTCCAGAAATTTTTTTAGAATTTCTTACTTTAAAGTGTTTGGATGCAAATATTTTATTCTTAACACTAAATATACTTTGGACAAATTTAACTCTAAATTTGATAAAAGTATTCTTGTAGGACATTTTACAAGAAGCTAAGCTTATAGAGTTTACAATAAAAGAACCTCAATTATAGAAGAGTCTATGCATGTAGAATTTGATGAAACTATAAACAAAATAATTAATGTTGAAGAAGAATCTGAAATTAGTGAATATATATGTTAAATAGTCCAAATATTGAAGAAAATATACAATTGAGGAAGAACCTAAGGACAATACTAAAACTTGGCATTATGTACCTAATTATTTTAAGGACCTAATTATCAGTGAAATCTCCAAGGGAATATTAATAAGATCTAAGTTAAATCATGAATGTGCTACCTATGCATTTATTTCATCTATAGAACCCAAAAATATAGACGAAGCTTGTAATGATGAATATTAAACTTTAGCTATGCATGATGAACTAAATTAATTCAAAAGAAATAATGTTTGGGAATTAGTTCCAAAACCCAGTGATCAACACATTATAGGCACTAAATGGGTTTTTAGAAATTTGTTAGACGAATTAAGAAATGTGATTAGAAATAAAGCTAGGTTGGTAATCTAAGGTTACAATCAGGAAAAATGTATTGATTTTGATGAAACTTATGCTCCCGTAGCTAGATTAGAATCTATCAAGATGTTGTTAGCATATGTTAGTTATTTAGGATTCAAATTTTTCCAAATGGATGTAAAAAGTGTCTTTTTGAATGGAGTCATTAAAGAAGAAGTATATGTTAAACAACTTCTTGGATTCGAGGATGAGTCTTGTCCTAATCATGTTTACAAATTGAATAAAGCATTATATGGATTAAAACAAGCCCCTAGGGCATGGTATGATACATTAAAAGGATTCTTGATAGAAAATTGTTTTCCAATTAGATTGATTGGCACCACCCTTTTTATAAAGAAGGAGAATAATGATATACTAATAATTCAAATATATGTTGATGATATAATCTTTGGATCCACAAATGAAACCATGTGTGAAGACTTTGCTAATACTATGCAAAAGAGTTTGAGATGAGTATGATTAGAGAATTAAATTTCTTTCTAGGTCTGTAAATAAAGCAAAGTGAGTATGGAATTTTCATCAATCAAGAAAAATATTCAAGAGAATTGTTAAAAAAGTTTGGAATGGAAAATGCAAAGATAGCTAAAACACCTATGAGCACATCTATTAGGTTGGATAAAGATGAAAATGGATAAAGAGTAGATTAAAAGTTATATAGGAGAATGATTGGATCACTATTATATTTGACAGCCAGTAGACCAGATATAATGTTTAGTGTATGCTTATGTGTTAGGTTTCAGGTATCACCATTGGATCTCATCTAACGACTGTCAAACAAATTTTTAGATATTTACAAAATTCTAAGGAATATGGTTTATTTTACCCTAGAAATTTAAATCTTGAATTAATTAGATATAGTCATGCTGACTTTGCGGGATGCAAAACCGATACAAAGTACTAGTAGCTATAACCATGCCGACGACAGCCTCATGCTTGGCGTGAAAGGCCAAATGCGAGAGGATCGGCAAAGTCACGGCAAAACAATAAAAAGCAAATGACAAAAATGCAGGAGTCGTCACTTAACCTATTCAAAAACGGGAGACGAGGATAACCATTTTAAAACATTAAAACTATACAATAAAAAAAACCAATGGAAAAGGAAAGGAAAATCATGAACCAGAAAATGGGCAAGGATCCCTGTTACGCACGGGAAAGGTATTAGGCACCCCCATGTGTCCGAAAAATCGGTCTTTCATGGGTTTTCGTTTACTTATATGAAATATTGACTTTTTAGCCTGTTTTTGTACCCCCAAGAGCGATATGCCATGCAATGCTACATGTAAGTGGTGCCTTATGCTAAACATTGGTAGAGGGACTGTAGGGCATGTCCTAATGCTCACAAAGGTCACCCGAGTGGTGGATCAAACACTTGTGCAAAGATATTGCATGGATATAACCACGAATCCAACAATATCTGGTGGCTAACGTCCTCGCTTTGCTATATGCAAAACCTATGCTACCACGCACAATTGTGGATGAAAACAGACTAGAGTCATCCTGATATATCCAGGAAGACACCTAAAGAAAACCAAACGCAAAGCAAACCGGGAATCATGCTAAATACCATGCCTAAAGCTACTGTGTGCAGTGAAAACAGGCAGGTGCGCCTATGTGGTGCGCCAGACTGGTGCGCCAACTATGTGCGTCTATGTTGTGTGCCACCTATGTGCGCCTATCAAAATGCAGATCAGACAATAAGCTAGACCAATGTGCCATATGATATAAAATCTTCCAAACATACATAAAATCATCTAAAAATGCATCATGGACATCTAAAACACCTGATCACATGTGAGTGAGTTTTCCCCTCTTTCACAAGGTCATAAAGGAAAGAGAAAACCCAAGAAAACATGATATGGGTCTTGTGCTCAAGGGCAATATGTCTCACACATGACCACACAACTCCTATACTAAATAAAACTAATGAGTTTCAACCATGCTACCTGATTCTGGATCATGGACTGTTACATAAGAACTCTACAAACAAGAGTCCATAGGGCAACTAGTTCACCAGACCTCAGTAGCAGGCTGATTTCACTAGATGCAAAACTAAAATAAAAAGTGATATTGTAACCATGCCGGCGAGGATCGCAAGGTAATGCGAAAATCGGCAAAGCTACGGCAGAAAAATAAATAAAAAAATGCAAATGCAGGAGTCGCCACCTAGT
>JAMKQA010010405.1:0-13109 GCA_024699735.1 Posidonia australis
GAGTCTCGAGGAAAGGATAGATGGTTGGTCCTAGGCTATAAACAACCAACGACTCGGATCACCTCCGGATCAAAGGAGTCTCGAGGAAAGGATGGATGGTTGGTCCAAGGCTATTTGGAACCAACGACTCAAATCACCTCCGGATCAGAGGAATCTCGAGAAAAGGATAAATGGTTGGTCCCAATCAATAAGGAACCAACGACACAGATCATCCCCAGATCAGAGGAGTCTCGAGGAAAGGATAGATAGTTGGTCCTAGGCTATAAGGAACCAACGACTCGGATCACCTCCGGATCAGAGGAGTCACGAGAAAAGGATAGATGGTTGGTCCTAGGCTTTAAGGAACCAACGACTCGGATCACATCTGGATCAGAGGAATCTCGAGAAAAGGATAAATGGTTGGTCCTAGGCTATAGGGAACCAATGACACGGATCACCTCAGGATAAGAGAAATCTCGAGAAAAGGATAAATGGTTGGTCCTAGTCTATAAGGAACCAACGACACGGATCACCTCCGGATCAGAGGAGTCTCGAGGAAAGGATAGATGGTTGGTCCTTGGCAATATGGAACCAACGACTCAGATCACCTCCGGATCAGCGGCGTCTCGAGAAAAGGATAAATGGTTGGTCCTAGGCTATAAGGAACCAACGACTTGGATCACCTCCGGATCTGAGGAGTCTCGAGAAAAGGATGGATGGTTGGTCCTAGGTACAAGGAACGAACGACCCGGATTACCTCCGAATTAGAGGAGTCTCGTGAAAAGAATGGATGGTTTGTCCAAGGCTATAAGGAACCAACGACACGGATTACCTCCAGATCGGGGGAGTCTCAAGAAACGGATAAATGGTTGGTCCTAGGCTATAAGGAACCAACGACTCGGATCACGTCTGGATAGGAGGAGTCTCGAGAAAAGGATAATTAGTTGGTGCTAGTCTACAAGGAACCAACGACTCGGATCACCACCAGATCAGAGGAGTCATCAGAAAAGGATGGATGGTTGGTCCATGTCTATAAGGATCCAATGACTCGGATGACCTACGGATTGGTGGAGTCTCAAGAAAAGGATAATTTGTTGGTCCTAGTCCGTATGGAACCAATGACTCGGATCACCACCGGATCGGAGGAATCTCAAGAAAAGGATAAATGGTTGGTCCTAGGCTATGTGGAACCAACGACTCAGATCACATCTTGATCAGAGGAATCTCGAGAAAAGGATAAATGGTTGGTCCTAGGCTATATGGAACCAACGACACGGATCACCTTCGGATAAGAGGAATCTCGGAAAAGGATAAATGGTTGGTCCAAGTCTATAAGGAACCAACGACACGGATCACCTTCGGAACAGAGGAGTCTCGCGGAAAAAATGGATGGTTGGTCCTAGGCTATAGGGAACCAATGACTCGGATCACCTTCGGATAAGAGGAATCTCGAGAAAAGGATAAATGGTTGGTCCTAGTGTATAAGGAACCAACGACACCGATCACCTCCAGATCAGAGGAGTCTCGAGGAAAGGATAGATGGTTGGTCCTAGGCTATAAGGAACCAACGACTTGAATCACGTCTGGATAGGAGGAGTCTCGAGAAAAGGATAATTGGTTAGTCCTAGGCTACAAGGAACCAACGACTCGGATCACCTCCTAATCAGAGGAGTCTCGAGAAAAGGATGGATGGTTGGTCCTTGGCTATAAGGATCCAACGACTCGGATGACCTCCGGATCGGTGGAGTCTCGAGAAAAGGATAAATGGTTGGTCCTAGGCTATAAGGAACCAACGACTCGGATCACGTCTGAATCAGAGGAGTCTCGAGGAAAGGATAGATGGTTGGTCCTAGGCAATAAACATCCAACGACTCGGATCACCTCCAGATCAGGGGAGTCTCGAGGAAAGGATGGATGGTTGGTCCAAGGCTATAAGGAACCAACGACTCGGATCAGCTATGGATCAGAGTAGTCTCGAGAAAAGAATAAATGGTTGGTCCTAGTCTATATGTAACCAATGACTCGGATTACCTCTGGATCGGTGGAGTCTCGAGGAAAGGATAGATGGTTGGTCTAAGGATATATGGATCCAACGACTCCGATCACCATTGGATCAGAGGAGTCTCGAGGAAAGGATAGGTGGTTGGTGCTTGGCTGTATGGAACCAACGACTCGGATCACCTCCGGATCAGCGGAGTCTCGAGAAAAGGATAAATAGTTGGTCCTAGTCTATAAGGAACCAACGACTCGGTTCACCTCCTGATCAGAGGTGTCTCGAGGAAAGGATGGATGGTTGGTCCTAGGATATAAGGAACCAACGACTCGGATCAGCTACGGATCAGAGGAATCTCGAGAAAAGGATAGATGGTTGGTCCTAAGCTATATGGAACCAACGACTCCGATCACCTCCGGATCAGAGGAGTCTCGAGGAAAGCTTAGATGGTTGGTCCTAGGCTATGAGGAACCAACGACTCGGATCACCTCTGGATAAAGGAGTCTCGAGAAAAGGATAAATGGTTGGTCCTAGTCTATAAGGAGCCAACGACTCGGATCACCTCTGGATCAAAGGAGTCTCGATGAAAGGATGGATGGTTGGTCCTAAGCAATAAGTAACCAACAACTCCGATCACATATGGATTAGAGGAGTCTCGAGAAAAGGATAACTGGTTGGTCCTAGACTTTAAGGAACCAATGACTCAGATCACCTCCGGATAAGAGGAGTCTTGAGGAAAGGATAGATGGTAGGTCCAAGACTATATGGAACCAACGACTCCGATAACCTCCGGATCAGAGGAGTCTCGAGGAAAGGATTGATGGTAGGTCCTAGGCTATAAGGAACCAACTACTCGGATCACCTCTGGATCAGAGGAGTCTCGAGAAAAGGATAAATGGTTGGTCCTAATCAACACGGAACAAACGACTCGGATCACCTCCGGATCTGAGGAATCTTGAGAAAAGGATAAATAGTTGGTCCTAGTCTATATGGAACCAACGACATGGATCACCGCCGGATGAGAGGAGTCTCGAGGAAACGATAGATTGTTGGTCCTAGGCAATATGGAACCAACGACACTGATCACCTCCGGATCGGAGGAGTCTCGAGAAAAGGATAATTGGTTGGTCCTAGGCTATAAGGAACCAACGACTCGGATCACCTCTGGATCAGTGGAGTCTCGAGAAAAGGATGGATGGTTGGTCCAGGGCTACAAGGAACCAATGACTCGAATCACCTCCGGATCGGAGGAGTCTCGAGAAAAGGGTAAATGGTTGGTCCTAGGCTATAAGGAACCAGCGACTCGGATCACGTCCGGATCAGAGGAGTCTCGAGGAATGGATAAATGGTTGGTCCTTGGCTATATGGAACCAACGACCCGGATCACCACCGGATCGGAGGAGTCTCGAGAAAAGGATGGATGGTTGGTCCTTGGCTATAAGGAACCAACGACTCGGATCACCTCTAGATCGGAGGAGTCTCGTGAAAAGGATAAATGGTTGGTACAAGGCCATAAGGAACCAACGACTCGGATCACGTCCAGATCAGAGGAGTCTCGAGGAAAGGATAGATGGTTGGTCCTAGGCTATAAACAACCAACGACTCGGATCACCTCCAGATCAAAGGAGTCTCGTGGAAAGGATGGATGGTTGGTCTTTGTCTATATGGAACCAACGACTCGGATCACCTACGGATCGGAGGATTCTCGAGAAAAGGATTAATGGTTGGTCCTAGTCTATATGGAACCAATGACTCGGATCACCTACGGATCGGAGGAATCATGAGGAAAGAATAGATGGTTGGTCCTAGGCTATATGGAACCAACGACTCAGATCACCAACGGATCAGAGGAGTCTCGAGAAAAGGATAATTGGTCGGTCCTAGGCTATAAGTAACCAACAACTCGGATCACCTACGGATCAGAGGAGTCTCAAGAAAAGGATAATTGGTTGGTCCTAGTCTATATGGAACCAATGACTCGGATCACCTCCGGATTGGAGGAGTCTCGAGAAATGGATGGATGGTTGGTCCTTGGCTATAAGGATCCAAGGACTCGGATGGCCTCCGGATCGGTGGAGTCTAGAGAAAAGGATAAATGGTTGGTCCTAGGCTATAAGGAACGAATGACTCGGATCACGTCCGAATCAGAGGAGTGTCGAGGAAAGGAAAGATGGTTGGTCCTAGGCTATAAACATCCAACGACTCGGATCACCTCCGGATCAGAGGAGTCTCGAGGATGGGATGGATGGTTGGTCCTAGGCTATAAGGAACCAACGACTTGGATCCGCTATGCATCAAAGGAGTCTCGAGGAAAGAATAAATGTTAGGTCCTAGTCTGTATGGAACTAATGACTCAGATCACCTCTGGATCGGTGGAGTCTCGAGGTAAGGATTGATGGTTGGTCCTAGGCTATATGGAACTAACGACTCCGATCACCTCCGGATCAAAGGAGTCTCGAGGAAAGGATAGGTGTTTGGTGCTAGGCAGTATGGAACCGACGACTCGGATAACCTTCGGATCAGAGGAGTCTCGAGAAAAGGATAAATGGTTGGTCCTAGTTTATAAGGAACCAACGACTCGGATCACCTCCGGATCAGAGGAGTCTCGAGGAAAGGATGGATGGTTGGTCCTAGGATATAAGGAACCAACGACTCGGATCTCCTCTGGATCAGAGGAATCTGGAGAAAAGGGTAGATGGTTGGTCCTAAGCTATATGGAACCAACGACTCCGATCACCTTCGGATCAAGGGAGTCTCGAGGAAAGCATAGATGGTTGGTCCTAGGCTATGAGGAACCAACGACTCCGATCACCTCCGGATCAAAGGAGTCTCGAGAAATGGATAAATGATTGGTCCTTGTCTATAAGGTGCCAACGACTCGGATCACCTACGGATCAGAGGAGTCTCGATGAAAGGATGGATGGTTGGTCCTAAGCAATAAGTAACCAACGACTCCGATCACCTACGGATTAGAGGAGTCTCGAGAAAAGGATGGATAGTTGGTCCTCGGCTATAAGGATCCAACGACTCGGATGACCTTCGGATCGGTGGAGTCTCGAGAAACAGATAAATGGTTGGTCCTAGGCTATAAGGAACCAATGACTCGGATCACGTCCGAATCAGAGGAGTCTCGAGGAAAGGATAGTTGGTTGGTCCTAGGCTATAAACATCAAACGACACGGATCACTTCTGGATCAGAGGAGTCTCAAGGAAAGGATGAAGGAGACTCGAGAAAAGAATAAATGGTTGGTCCTAGTCTACATGGAACCAATGACTCGGATCACCTCCGGATCGGTGGAGTCTCGAGGAATGGATTGATGGTTCGTCCTAGGCAATATGGAACCAACGACTCCGATCACCTCCGGATCAGGGGAGTCTCGAGAAAAGAAAAGGTGGTTGGTGCTAGGCTGTATGGAACCAACGACTCGGATCACCTTCGGATCTGAGGAGTCTCGAGAAAAGGATAAATGGTTGGTCCTAATCTATAAGTAACCAACGACTCGGATCACCTCCGGATCAGAGGAGTCTCGAGGAAAGGATGGATGGTTGGTCCTAGGATATAAGGAACCAACGACTCGGATCTCCTCCGGATCAGCGGAATCTCATGAAAATGATAGATGGTTGGTCCTAAGCTATATGGAACCAACGACTCCGATCACCTCCGGATGAATGGAGTCTCGAGGAAAGCATAGATGGTTGGTCCTAGGCTATGAGGAACCAACGACTCGCATCACCTCCGGATCAAATGAGTCTCGAGAAAAGGATAAATGGTTGGTCCTAGTCTATAAGGAGCCAACGACTCGGATCAAATCCGGATCAGAGGAGTCTCGATGAAAGGATGGATGGTTGGTCCTAAGCAATAATTAACCAACGACTCCGATCACCTACGGATTAGAGGAGTCTCGAGAAAAGGATAACTAGTTGGTCCAAGACTTTAAGGAACCAATGACTCGGTTCACCTTCGGATAAGAGGAGTCTCGAGGAAAGGATAGATGGTTGGATCTAGACTTTATGGATGAAACAATTCCGATCACCTCCGGATATGAGGAGTCTCGAGGAAAGGATGGATGGTTGGTCCTAGGCTATAAGGAACCAACGACTCGAATCACCTCTAGAACAGAGGAGTCTCGAGAAAAGGACAAATGGTTGGTCCTAGTCTACACAGAACCAACGACTCGGATCACCTCCGGATCTGAGGAATCTCGAGAAAAGGATAAATAGTCGGTCCTAGTCTATAAGGAACCAACGACACGGATCACCGCTGGATCGGAGGAGTCTCGAGGAAAGGTTAGATTGTTGGTCCTAGGCAATAAGGAACCAACGACTCGGATCACCTCCGGATCGGAGGAGTCTTGAGAAAAGGATGGATGGTTGGTCCTAGGCTATAAGGAACCAACGACTCAGATCACCTCCGGATCGGAGGTTTGTCGAGAAAAGGATAAATGGTTGGTCCTAGGCTATAAGGAACCAACGACTCGGATCACGTCCGGATCAGAGGAGTCTCAAGAAAAGTATATTGTTTGCTCCTAGGCTATTTGGAACCAACGACTCGGATCACCTCCGGATCGGAGGAGTCTTGACAAAAGGATGGATGGTTGGTCCAAGGCTATAAGGAACCAACGACTCGGATCACCTCTGGATCAGAAGAATCTCGAGAAACAGATAAATGGTTGGTCCTAGTCAATAAGGAACCAATGACACAGATCACCCCCAGATCAGAGGAGTCTCGAGGAAAGGATAGATGGTCGGTCCTAGGCAATATGGTACCAACGACTCAGATCACCTCCAGATCAGTTGAGTCACGAGAAAAGGATAAAAGGTTTGTCCATGGCTATAAGGAACCAACGACTCGGATCACCACCAGATCAGAGGAGTCTTGAGAAAAGGATGGATGGTTGGTCCAAGGCTTTAAGGAACCAATGACTCGGATCACCTCCGTATCAGAGGAGTCTTGAGGAATGGATAGATGGTTGGTCCTAGGCTATATGGAACCAACGACTCCGATCATCCCCGGAAATAGAGGAGTCTCGTGGAAAGGATAGATGGTTGGTCCTAGGCTACAAGGAACCAACGACTCGGATCACCTCTGAATCAAAGGAGTCTCGAGAAAAGGGTAAATGGTTGGTCCTAGTCTATATGGAGCCTACGACTCGGATTACATCCGGATCAGAGGAGTCTCGTGGAATGGATGGAAGGTTGGTCCTAGGCTACAAGGAACCAACGACTCAGATCACCTATGGGTCAGAGGAGTCTCGAGAAAAGGATAATTTGAAGGTCCTAGTCTGTAAGGAACCAATGACTCGGATCACCACCGGATCGGAGGAATCTCAAGAAAAGGATAAATGGTTGGTCCTAGGCTATATGGAACCAACGACTCGGATCCCATTAGGATCAGAGGAATCTCGAGAAAAGGATAAATGGTTGGTCCTAGGCTATATGGAACCAACGACACGGATCACCTCCGGAAAAGAGGAATCTCGAGAAAAGGATAAATGGTTGGACCCAGTCAATAAGCAACCAACGACACGGATCACCTCCGGATCAGAGGAGTCTCGAGGAAAGGATAGATGGTTGGTCCTAGACAATAAGGAACCAACGACTCAGATCACCTCCGGATCTGAGGAGTCTCGAGAAAAGGATAAATGGTTGGTCCTAGGCAGTACGGAACCAACAACTCGGATAACCACCGCATCAGAGGAGTCTCGAGAAAAGGATGGATAGTTGGTCCTAGGTATGAGGAACCCACGACTCGGATCACCTCCGGATCAGAGGAGTCTCGAGAAAAGGATGGATGGTTTGTCCTAGGCAATAAGGAACCAACGACACGGATCACCTCCGGATCGGAGGAGTCTCAAGAAAAGGATAAACGGTTGGTCCTAGGCTATAAGGAACCAACGACTCGGATCACGTCTGGATAGGAGGAGTCTCGAGAAATGGATAATAGGTTGGTCCTAGGCTACAAGGAACCAACGACTCGGATCACCTCCGGATCAGAGGAGTCTCGAGAAAAGGATGGAATGTTGGTCGTTGACTATAAGGATCCAACGACTCGGATGACCTCCATATCGGTGGAGTCTCGAGAAAAGGATAAATGGTTGGTCCTAGGCTATATGGAACCAACGACTCAGATCACGTCCGGATCAGAGGTGTCTCGAGGAAAGGATAGATGGTTGGTCCTAGGCTATAAACATCCAACGACACGGATCACCTCCGGATTGGTGGAGTCTCGAGGAAAGGATAGGTGGTTGGTCCTAGGCTACAAGGAACCAACGACTCGTATCACCTCCGAATCAGAGGAGTCTCGAGAAAAGGATCATTGGTTGGTCCTAGTCTCCATGGAGCCTACGACTCGGATCACCTCCGGATCAGAGGAGTCTTGTGGAAAGGATGGATGGTTGGTCCTAGGCTACAAGGAACCAACGACTCGGATCACCTACGGATCAGAGGAGTCTCGATAAAAGTATAATTTGTTGGACCTAGTTTGCAAGGAACAAATGACTCGGATCACCACCGGATCGGAGGAATCTCAAGAAAAGGATAAATGGTTGGTCCTAGGCTATGAGGAACCAACGACTCGCATCACATCTTGATCAGTGGAATGGCAAGAAAAGGATAAATGGTTGGTCCTATGCTATATGGAACCAACGACATGGATCACCTCCGGATAAGAGGAATCTCGAGAAAAGGATAAATGGTTGGTCCTAGTCTATAAGGAACCAACGACATGGATCACCTCTGGATCGGAGGAGTCTCGTGGAAAGGATGGATGGTTGGTCC
Source organism: Posidonia australis (assembly GCA_024699735.1). NCBI lineage: Eukaryota > Viridiplantae > Streptophyta > Magnoliopsida > Alismatales > Posidoniaceae > Posidonia > Posidonia australis. The sequence continues at coordinate 8,750 of JAMKQA010010405.1, forward strand.
TAGGCTATAAGGAACCAACGACTCGGATCACCTCCGCATAAGAGGAATCTCGAGAAAACGATAAATGGTTGATCCTAGTCTATATGGAACCAACGACACGGATCACCTCCGGATCAGAGGAGTCTCGAGGAAAGGATAGCTGGTTGGTCCTAGGCTATAAGGAACCAAGGACTCGGATCACGTCTAGATAGGAGGAGTCTCGAGAAAAGGATAATTGGTTGGTCCTAGGCTATAAGGAACCAACAACTCGGATCACCACTGGATCAGAGGAGCCTCGAGAAAAGGATGGATGGTTGGTCCTTGGCTATAAGGATCCAACGACTCGGATGACCTCCGGATCGGTGGAGTCTCGAGAAAAGGATAAATGGTTGGTCCTAGGCTATAAGGAACCAACGACTCGGATCACGCCCGGATCAGAGGAGTCTCGAGGAAAGGATAGATGGTTGGTCCTAGGCTATAAACATCCAACGACACGGATCACCTCCGGATCGGTGGAGTCTCGAGGAAAGGATAGATGGTTGGTCCTAGGCTACAAGGAACCAACGACTCGTATCACCTCCGAATCAGAGGAGTCTCGTGAAAAGGATCAATGGTTGGTCCTAGTCTCCATGGAGCCTACGACTCGGATCACCTCCGGACCAGAGGAGTCTTGTGGAAAGGATGGATGGTTGGTCCTAGGCTACAAGGAACCAACGACTCGGATCACCTACGGATCAGAGGAGTCTCGATAAAAGTATAATTTGTTGGACCTAGTTTGCAAGGAACCATTGACTCGGATCACCACCGGATCGGAGGAATCTCTAGAAAAGGATAAATGGTTGGTCCTAGGCTATGAGGAACCAACGACTCGGATCACATCTTGATCAGAGGAATCGCATGAAAAGGATAAATGATTGGTCCTATGCTATATGGAACCAACGACATGGATCACCTCCGGATAAGAGGAATCTCGAGAAAAGGATAAATGGTTGGTCCTAGTCTATAAGGAACCAACGACACGGATCACCTCTGGATCGGAGGAGTCTCGTGGAATGGATGGATGGTTGGTCCTAGGCTATAAGGAACCAACGACTCGGATCACCTCTGCATAAGAGGAATCTCGAGAAAAGGATAAATGGTTGATCCTAGTCTATATGGAACCAACGACACGGATCACCTCCGGATCAGAGGAGTCTCGAGGAATGGATAGCTGGTTGGTCCTAGGCTATAAGGAACCAACGACTCGAATCACGTCTAGATAGGAGGAGTCTCGAGAAAAGGATAATTGGTTGGTCCTAGGCTACAAGGAACCAACAACTCGTATCACCACTAGATCAGAGGAGCCTCGAGAAAAGGATGGATGGTTGGTCCTTGGCTATAAGGATCAAACGACTCGGATGACCTCCGGATCGGTGGAGTCTCGAGAAAAGGATAAATGGTTGGTCCTAGTCAATAAGGAGCCAACGACTCGGATCACCTCCAGATCATAGGAGTCTAGAGAAAAGGATGGATGGTTGGTCCTAAGCAATAAGTAACCAATGACTTCGATCACATACGGATCAGAGGAGTCTCGAGAAAAGGATAACTGGTTGGTCCTAGACTTTAAGGAACCAATGACTCGGATCACCTTTGGATAAGAGGTGTCTCGAGGAAAGGGATGATGGTTGGTCCATGACTATATGTAACGAACGACTCCGATCACCTCCGGATCAGAGGAGTCTCGAGGAAAGGGTAGATGGTTGGTCCTAGGCTGTATGGAACCAACGACACGAATCACCTCTGGATTAGAGGAGTCTCGAGAAAAGGATAAATGGTTGGTCCTAGTCTACACGGAACCAACGACTCGGATCACCTACGGATCAGAGGAGTCTCAAGGAATGATTGGACGGTTGGTCCTAGGCTATAAGGAACCAACGACTCGGATCACCTCCGGATCTGAGGAATCTCGAGAAAAGGATAAATAGTTGGTCCTAGTCTATAAGGAACCAACGACACGGATCACTGCCGGATCAGAGGAGTCTCGAGGAAAGGATAGCTGGTTGGTCCTAGGCTAGAAGGAACCAACGACTCGGATCACGTCTAGATAGGAGGAGTCTCGAGAAAAGGATAATTGGTTGGTCCAAGGCTACAAGGAACCAACAACTCGTATCACCACTGAATCAGAGGAGCCTCGAGAAAAGGATGGATGGTTGGTCCTTGGCTATAAGGATCCAACGACTCGGATGACCTTCGGATCGGTGGAGTCTCGAGAAAAGGATAAATGGTTGGTCCTAGGCTATAAGGAACCAACGACACGGATCACGTCCGAATCAGAGGAGTCTCGAGGAAAGGATTGATTGTTGGTCCTAGGCGATGAACATCCAACGACTCGGATCTCCTCCGGATCAGAGGAGTCTCGTGGAAAGGATGGATGGTTGGTCCTAGGCTATAAGGAACCATTGACTCGGATCACCTCTGGATCGGTGGAGTCTCGAGGAAAGGATAGATGGTTGGTCCAGGGTTATATGGAACCAATGACTCCGATCACCTCCGGATCAGATTAGTCTCGAGGAAAGGATAGGTGGTTGGTGCAAGGCTGTATGGAACCAACGACTCGGATCACCTCCGGATAAAAGGAGTCTCGAGAAAAGGATAAATGGTTGGTCCTAGTCTATACGGAACCAACGACTCAGATCACCTCCGGATTAGAGGAATCTCGAGAAAAGGATAGATGGTTGGTCCTAAGCTATACGGAACCAACGACTCCGATCACCTCCGGATCAGAGGAGTCTTGAGGAAAGCATAGATGGTTGGTCCTAGGCTATGAGGAACCAACGACTCGGATCACCTTCGTATCAAAGGAGTCTCGAGAAAAGGATAAATGGTTGGTCCTAGTCAATAAGGAGCCAACGACTCGGATCACCTCCAAATCATAGGAGTCTAGAGAAAAGGATGGATGGTTGGTCCTAAGCAATAAGTAACCAATGACTCCGATCACATACGGATCAGAGGAGTCTCGAGAAAAGGATAACTGGTTGGTCCTAGACTTTAAGGAACCAATGACTCGGATCACCTTTGGATAAGAGGTGTCTCGAGGAAAGGGATGATGGTTGGTCCATGACTATATGTAACGAACGACTCCGATCACCTCCGGGTCAGAGGAGTCTCGAGGAAAGGGTAGATGGTTGGTCCTAGGCTGTATGGAACCAACGACACGAATCACCTCTGGATCAGAGGAGTCTCGAGAAAAGGATAAATGGTTGGTCCTAGTCTACATGGAACCAACGACTCGGATCACCTACGGATCAGAGGAGTCTCGAGGAAAGATTGGACGGTTGGTCCTAGGCTATAAGGAACCAACGACTCGGATCACCTCCGGATCTGAAGAATCTCGAGAAAAGGATAAATAGTTGGTCCTAGTCTATAAGGAACCAACGACACGGATCACTACCGGATCAGAGGAGTCTCGAGGAAAGGATAGATTGTTGGTCCTAGGCAATAAGGAACCAATGACTCGGATCACCTCTGGATCGGAGGAGTCTCGGGAAAAGGATAATTGGTTGGTCCTAGGCTATAAGGAACCAACGACTCGGATCACATCCGGATCAGAGGAGTCTCGAGAAAAGGATGGATGGTTGGTCCTAGGCTATAAGGAACCAGTGACTCGGATCACCTCCGGATCGAAGGAGTCTCGAGAAAAGGATAAATGGTTTGTCCTAGGCTATAAGGAACCAACGACTCGGATCACGTCCGGATCGGAGGAGTCTCGAGAAAAGGATAAATGGTTGGTCCTAGGCTATAAGGAACCAACGACTCGGATCACCTCCGGATTAGAGGAGTCTCGAGAAAAGGATAATTGGTTGGTCCTAGGCTATAAATAACCAACGACTCGGATCACCTACGGATCAGAGGAGTCTCGAGAATAGGATAATTGGTTGGTCCTAGTCTATATGGAACCAATGACTCGGATCACCTCCGGATCAGAGGAATCTCAGGAACGGATAGATGGTTGGTCCTCAGCTATATGGAACCAGCGACTCCGATCACCTCTGAATAAGAGGATTCTCGAGGAAAGGATAGTTGGTTGGTCCTAGGCTATAAGGAACCAACGACTCGGATCACCTTCGGATCTGGGGAGTCTCGAGAAAAGGATAAATGGTTGGTCCTAGGCTATAAGGAACCAACGACTCGGATCACCCCCGGATCAGAGGATTGTCGAGGAAAGGATAGATTGTTGGTCCTAGGCAATAAGGAACCAATGATTCGTATCTCCTCTGGATCAGAGGAGTCTCGGGAAAAGGATAAATGGTTGGTCCTAGGCAATAAGGAACCAACGACTCGGATCACCTCCGGATCAGAGGAGTCTCGAGAAAAGGATAAATGGTTGGTCCTCGGCTATAAG
>JAMKQA010010410.1:0-10335 GCA_024699735.1 Posidonia australis
GGATAGGACCCGATCCAATCCGTCCGGATTGGATCTCACAAGCGAGAGAGAGTGCCTTAATCCCATCCGTCTGGATAAGACCTGTTCCAATCCGTTCGGATGGGATCTCATAGGCGAGAGAAGATGCCTTGATCCGATCCGTCCGGATAGGACCCGATCCAATCCGTCTGGATTGGATCTCACAGGCGGGGAGAACGCCTTAATCCCATCCGTCTGGATAGGACATGATCTAATCCGTCTGGATTGGATCTCACAGGCGAGAGAGAATGCCTTAATCCCATCCTTCCGAATAGGACCCGATCCCATCCGTCCGGAATGGATCACACAAGCGAGAGAGAATGCCTTAATCCCAACCGTCTGGATAGGACCCGATCCAATCCGTCCAGATTGGATCTCACTGGCGAGAGAAGATGCCTTAATCCCATCCGTCCGGATAGGATCTGAACCCATCAGTCTGGTTAGGCCCCGATCCAATCCGTTCAGATTGGATCTCACAGGCGGGAGAGAACGCCTTAATCCTATCCGTCTAGATAGGACCCGATCCAATCCGTCCGGATTGGATCTCACAGGCGAGAGAGAGTGCCATAATCCCCTCCGTCTGGATAAGACCCGATCCAATCCGTTCGGATGGGATCTCACAGGCAAGAGAAGATGCCTCGATCCGATCCGTCCGGATAGGACTCGATCCAATCCGTCCGGATTGTATCTCACAGGCGGGGAGAACGCTTTAATCCCATCCGTCCGAATTGGATCTCACAGGCGAGAGAAGATGCCTTAATCCCATCCGTCTGGATAGGACATGATCTAATCCGTCCGGATTGGATCTCACAGGCGGGAGAGAATGCCTTAATCCCATCCGTCCGGATAAGATCCGATCAAATCCGTCCGGATTGGATCTCATAGGCGACAGAAGATGCCTTGATCCCATCCGTCTGGATAGGACCCGATCTAATCTGTCTGGATTGGATCTCATAGGCGGGAGAGAATGCCCTAATCCCATTCTTCCTGATAGGACCAGATCCCATCCGTCCGGAATGGATCACACATGCAAGAGAGAATGCCTTAATCCCGTCCGTCTGGATAGGACCCGATGCAATCCGTCCGGATTGGATCTCACAGGCGAGAGAAGATGCCTTAAACTCATCCGTTTGGATAGGATCCGATCCAATCCGTCCGGATTGGATCTCACAGGCGAGAGAGAATGCCTTAATCCCATCATTCCGGATAGGACCCGATCCCATCCGTCCGGAATGGATCACACAGGCGAGAGACAATGCCTTAATCCCATCCGTTTGGATAGGACCTGATCCAATCCGTCCGGATTGGATCTCACTGGCGAGAGAAGATGCCTTAATCCCATCCGTCCGGATAGGATCCGATCCCATCCGTCTGGATAGGACCCGATCCAATCCGTTCAGATTGGATCTCACTGGCTGGAGAGAACGCCTTAATCCCATCCGTCTAGATATTACCCGATCCAATCTGTCCGGATTGGATCTCACAAGCGAGAGAGAGTGCCTTAATCCCTTCCGTCTGGATAAGACCTGTTCCAATCCGTTCGGATGGGATCTCACAGGCCAGAGAAGATGCCTTGATCTGATCCGTCCGGATAGGACCCGATCCAATCTGTCTGGATTGGATCTCACAGGTGGAGAGAATGCCTTAATCCCATCCGTCCGGATTGGATCACACAGGCGAGCGAAAATGCCTTAATCCCATCCATCTGGATAGGACATGATCTAATCCGTTCGGATTTTATCTCTTAGGCGAGAGAGAATGCCTTAATCCCATCATTCCGGATAGGACCCGATCCCATCCGTCCGGAATCAATCACACAGGCGAGAGAGACTGCCTTAATCCCATCCGTCTGGATAGGACCCGATCCAATCCGTCCGGATTGGATCTCACTGGCGGGAGAAGATGCCTTAATCCCATCCGTCCGGATAGGATCTGATCCCATCCGTCTGGATAGGACCCGATCCAATCCGTTCAGATTGGATCACACAGGCGGGAGAGAACGCCTTAATCCCATCCGTCTGGATTGGACCCGATCCAATCCGTCCGGATTGGATCTCACAGGCGAGAGAGAGCGCCTTAATCCTATCCGTCTGTATTAGACCCGATCTAATCCGTCTGGATTGCATCTCACAGGCGAGAGAAGATGCCTTAATCCCATCCGTCCGGATTGGATCTCATAGGCAAGAGAGAATGCCTTAATCCCATCCGTCTAGATAAGACCCGATCCAATCCGTCCGGATTGTATCTCACAGGCGAGAGAAGATGCCTTAATCCGATCCGTCTGGATAGGATCCGATCCAATCCGTCCGGATTGGATCTCACAAGCGAGAGAGAATACCTTAATCCCATCCTTCTGGATAGGATCCGATCCAATCCGATGGATTGGATCTCATAGGCGAGAGAGATTGCCTTAATCCCATCCTTCTGGATTGGACCCGATCCCATCCGTCTGGAATTGATCACACATGCAAGAGAGAATGCCTTAATCCCATCCGTCTGGATAGGACCCGATCCAATCCATCAGGATTGGATCTCACCGGCGAGAGAAGATGCCTTAATCCCATCCGTTTGGATAGGATCTGATCCAATCCATCCGGATTGGATCTCACAGGCGAGAGAGAACGCCTTAATCCCTTCATTCCGGATAGGACCCGATCCCATCCGTCCGGAATGGATCTCACCGGCGAGAGAGAATGCCTTAATCCCATCCGTCTGGATTGGACCCGATCCAATCCGTCCGGATTGGATCTCACTGGCAAGAGAAGATGCCTTAATCCCATTTGTCCGGATTGGATCTCACAGGCGAGAGAGGATGCCTTAATCCCATCCGTCTGGATAGGACATAATCTAATCTGTCCGGATTGGATCTCACAGGCGAGAGAGAATGCCTTAATCCCATCATTCCGGATAGGTCCCGATCCCATCCGTCCGGAATGGATCACACAGGCGAGAGAGAATGCCTTAATCCCATCCGTATGGATAGGACCCAATCCAATCCGTCTGGATTGGATCTCACTGGCGAGAGAAGATGCCTTAATCCCATCCGTCCGGATAGGATCTGATCCCATCCGTCTGGACAGGACCGGATCCAATCCGTTTAGATTGGATCTCACTGGCTGGAGACAACGCCTTAATCCCATCCGTCTTGATAGGACCTGATCCAATCCATCCGGATTGGATCTCATAGGCGAGAGAGAGTGCCTTAATCCCATCCGTCTGGATAAGACCAGATCCAATCCATTCGGATGGGATCTCACAGGCGAGAGAAGATGCCTTGACCCGATCCGTCCGGATAGGACCCGATCCAATCCTTCCGGATTGGATCTCACAGGCGCGGAGAACGCCTTAATCCCATCCGTCCGGATTGGATCTCACAGGCGAGAGAAGATGCCTTAATCCCATCCGTCTGGATTGGACATGATCAAATCCGTCCAGATTGGATCTCACAGGCGGGAGAGAATGCCGTAATCCCATCCGTCTAGATTGGATCCGATCCAATCCGTCCGGATTGGATCTCACAGGCGAGAAAAGATGCCTTGATCCCATCCGTCTGGATTGGACCCGATCTAATCCGTCCGGATTGGATCTCACAGGCGGGAGAGAATGCCTTTATCCATCCGTTTGGATAGGATTCAATCCAATCCGTCCGGATAAGATCTCACAGGCGAGAGAAGATTCCTTGATCCCATCCGTCTGGACAGCACCCGATCTAATCCGTCCGGATTGGATCTCACAAGCGGGAGAGAATGCCTTAATCCCATCCGTCCGGATAGGATCCGATCCAATCCGTCTGGATTGGATCTCACAGGCGGGAGAGAATGCGTTAATCCTATCCATCCGGATAGGATCCGATCCAATCCGTCTGGATTGGATCCACAGGTGGGAGAGAACGCCTTAATCCCATCCGTTTGGATAGGACCCGACTCAATCCATCCGGATTGGATCTCACAGGCGGGGAGAATGCCTTAATCCCATCCGTCCGGATAGGATCTGATCCAATCCGTCCGGATTGGATCTCACAGGCGGGGAGAATGCCTTAATCCCATCCGTTCGGATAGTATCCAATCCAATCCGTCCGGATTGGATCACACAGGCGAGGGAGAATGCATTAATCCCATCCGTCTGGATAGGACCCGATCCAATCGTCCAAATTGGATCACATAGGCGGGAGAAAATACCTTAATCCCATCCGTCCGGATAGGACCCGATCCCATCCGTCCGGATTGGATCTCACAGGCGAGAGAAGATGCCTTAATCCCATCCATCAGGATAGGATCCGATCCAATCCGTCCGGATTGGATCTCACAGGCGAGAGAGAATGCCTTTATCCCAAACTTCCGGATAGGACCCGATCACATCCGTCCGGAATGGATCACACAGGCGAGAGAGAATGCCTTAGTCCCATCCGTCTGGATTGGACCCGATCCATTCTGTCCGGATTGGATCTCACAGGCGAGAAAGTTGCCTTAATCCCATCCGTCCGGATAGGATCCGATCCAATCCGTCCGGATAGGATATCACAGGCGAGAGAGAATGCCTTAATCCCATCCATCTGGATAGGACCCGATCCAATCCGTCCTGATTGGATCTCATAGGCATGAGAAGATGCCTAAATCCCATCCGTTTGGATAGGATCCGATCCAATCCGGATCCTATCCGTCCGGATTGGATCTCACAAGCGAGAGGGAATGCCATAATCCCATCCTTCTAGATAGGATCCGATCCAATCCATCTGGATTGGATCTCACATGCGAGAGAGAATGCCTTAATCCCATCCTTCCGGATAGGACCCGATCCCATCCGTCCGGAATGGATCACACATGCGAGAGAGAATGCCTTAATCCCATCCGTCTGGATAGGACTCGATCCAATCCGTCCGGATTGGATCTCATAGGCGAGAGGGAATGCCTTAATGCCATCCTTCCGGATAGGACCCTATCCCAACCGTCCGGAATGAATCACACAGGCGAGAGAGAATGCCTTAATCCCATCCGTCTGGATAGGACCCGATCTAATCCGTCCAGATTGGATCTCACAGGCGATAGAAGATGCCTTGATCCCATCTGTCTGGATAGGACCCGATCCAATCCGTTCGGATCGGATCTCACAGGCAAGAGAGAATGCCTTAATCCCATCCGTCCGGATAGGACCCGATCCCATCCGTCCGGATTGGATCTCACAAGTAGGAGAATGCCTTAATCCCATCCGTCAGGATAGGACCCGATCCAATCCGTCCGGATTGGATGTCACAGGCGAGAGAATGCCGTAATCCCATTCGTCCGGATAGGATCCGATCCAATCCGTCCGGATTGGATCACACAGGCGAGAGAGAATGCCTTAATCCCGTCCGTCTGGAGAGGACCCGATCCAATCCGTCCGGATTGGATCTCACAGGCGAGAGAAGATGCCTTAATCCCATCCGTATGAATAGGATCCGATCCAATCCGTCCGGATTGGATCTCACAGGTGGGAGAGAATGCGTTAATCCTATCCATCCGGATAGGATCCGATCCAATCCGTCTGGATTGGATCCACAGGCGGGAGAGAACGCCTTAATCCCATCCGACTGGATAGGACCCGACTCAATCCATCCGGATTGGATCTCACAGGCGGGGAGAATGCCTTAATCCCATCCGTCCGGATAGGATCCGATCCAATCCGTCTTGATTGGATCTCACTGGCGGGGAGAATGCCTTAATCCCATCCGTTCGGATAGTATCCAATCCAATCCGTCCGCATTGGATCACACAGGCGAGGGAGAATGCATTAATCCCATCCATTTGGATAGGACCCGATCCCATCCGTCCGGATTGGATCTCACAGGCGAGAGAAGATGCCTTAATCCCATCCGTCTGGATAGGGTCCGATCCAATCAGTACGGATTGGATCTCACAGGCGAGAGAGAATGCCTTTATCTCAAACTTCCGGATAGGACCCGATCACATCCGTCCGGAATGGATCACACTGGCGAGAGAGAATGCCTTAGACCCATCCGTCTGGATAGGACCCGACTCAATCCATCCGGATTGGATCTCACAGGCGGGGGGAATGCCTTAATCCCATCCGTCCAGATAGGATCCGATCCAATCTGTCCGGATTGGATCTCACTAGCGGGGAGAATGCCTTAATCCCATCCGTTCGGATAGTATCCAATCCAATCCGTCCGGAATGGATCACACATGCGAGAGAGAATGCCTTAATCCCATCCGTCTGGATAGGACCCGATCAAATCCGTCCGGATTGGATCTCACAGGCGAGAGGGAATGCCTTAATGCCATCCTTCCGGATAGGACCCTATCCCAACCATCCGGAATGGATCACACAGGCGAGAGAGAATGCCTCAATCCCATCCGTCTGGATAGGACCTGATCTAATCCGTCCGGATTGGATCTCACAGGCGATAGAAGATGCCTTGATCCCATCTGTCTGGATAGGACTCGATCCAATCCGTTCGTATTGGATCTCACAGGCAAGAGAGAATGCCTTAATCCCATCGGTCCGGATAGGACCCGATCCCATCCGTCCGGATTGGATCTCACAGGTAGGAGAATGCCTTAATCCCATCCGTCCGGATAGGACCCGATCCAATCCGTCCGAATTGGATCTCACAGGCGAGAGAATGCCTTAATCCCATCCGTCCGGATAGGATCCGATCCAATCCGTCCGGATTGGATCTCACAGGCGAGAGAGAATGCCTTAATCCCGTCCGTCTGGAGAGGACCCGATCCAATCTGCCCGGATTGGATCTCACAGGCGAGAGAAGATGCCTTAATCCCATCCATATGGATAGGATCCGATCCAATCCGTCCTGATTGGTTCTCACAAGCGAGAGAGATTGCCATAATCCCATCCTTCTGGATAGGATCCGATCCAATCCGTTCGGATTGGATCACACATGCGAGAGAGAATGCCTTAATCCCATCCGTCTGGATAGGACCCGATCCAATCCGTCTGGATTGGATCTCACTGGCGAGAGAAGATGCCTTAATCCCATCCGTCAGGATAGGATCCTTTCCAATCCGTCCGGATAGGATCTCACAGGCGAGAGAGAATGGCTTAATCCCATCCTTCCGAATAGGACCCGATCCCATCCGTCCGGAATGGATCACACAGGCGAGAGAGAATGCCTTAATCCCATAAGTGTGGGTAGGACCCGATCCAATCCGTCCGGATTGGATCTCACGGGCGAGAGAAGATGCCTTGATCCCATCTGTCTGTATAGGACCCGATCCAATCCGTCCGGATTGGATCTCACAGGCGGGAGAGAATGCGTAAGTCCCATCCATCCGGATAGGATCCGATCCAATCCGTGTGGATTGGATCTCACAGGCGGGAGAGAATGCCTTAATCCCATCCATCCGTATAGGATCCGATCCAATCCGTCCGGATTGGATCTCACATGCGAGAGAAGATGCCCTGATCCCATCCGTCTGGATAGGACCCGATCTCATCCGTCCGGATTGGATCTCACAGGCGGGATAGAATGCCTTAATCCCATCCGTCCGGATCCGATCCGATCCAATCCGTCCGGATTGTATCTCACAAGCGATAGAAGATTCCTTGATCCCATCCGTCTGGATAGCAACCGATCTAATCCGTCCGGATTGGATCTCACAAGCGCGAGAGAATGCCTTAATCCCATCCGTCCGGATAGGATCCGATCCAATCTGTCCGGATTGGATCTCACAGGCGGGAAAGAATGCGTTAATCCCATCCATTCGGATAGGATCCAATCCAATCTGTCCGGATTGGATCTCACAGGCGGGAGAGAATGCGTTAATCCCATCCATCCAGATAGGATCCGATCCAATCCGTGTGGATTGGATCTCACAGGCGGGAGAGAATGCCTTAATCCCATCCGTCCGGATAGGATCTGATCCAATCCGTCCGGATTGGATCTCACAGGCGAGAGAAGATGCCCTGATCCCATCCGTCTGGATAGGATCCGATCTCATCCGTCAGGATTGGATCTCACAGGCGGGAGAGAATGCCTTAATCCCATCCGTCCGGAAAGGATCCGATCCAATCCTTTCGGATTGTATCTCACAAGCGAGAGAAGATTCCTTGATCCCATCCGTCTGGATAGCACCCGATCTAATCAGTCCGGATTGGATCTCACAAGCGGGAGAGAATGCCTTAATCCCTTCCGTCCGGATAGGATCCGATCCAATCCTTCCGGATTGGATCTCACAGGCGGGAAAGAATGCGTTAATCCCATCCATCCGGATAGGATCCGTTCCAATCCATCTGGATTGGATCTCACAAGCGGGAGAGAATGCCTTAATCCCATCCGTCCGGATAGGATCTGATCCAATCCGTCCGGATTGGATCTCACGGGCGGGGAGAATGCCTTAATCCCATCAGTCCGGATAGGACCCGATCCAATATGTCCGGATTGGATCTCACAAGCGGGGGCAACACCCTAATCCCATTCGTCTGGATAGGACCCGATCTAATCCGTCCGGATTGGATCTCACAGGCGGGAGAGAGTGCCTTAATCCCATCTGTCCGGATAGGACCCGATCCAATCTGTCCAGATTGGATCTCACAAGCAGGGAGAACGCCTTACTCCCATCCATTTGGATAGGACCTGATCTAATCGGTCCGGATTGGATCTCACAGGCGGGAGAGAATGCCATAAACCCATCTGTCTGGATAGGCTCCGATCCAATTCGTCCGGATTGGATCTCACAGGCGGGGGAGAACGCCTTAATCCCATCCGTCTAGATAGGACTCGATCCCATCCGTCCGGATTGGATCTCACAGGTGAGAGAGAATGCCTTAATCCCATCCGTATGGATAGGATCAGATCCAATCCGTCCGGATTGGATCTCATAGGCGGGAGAGAATGCCTTAATCCCATCCGTCTGGATAGGACCCGATCCAATCCGTCCGGATAGGACCCGATCCAACCCGTCCGGATTGATTCTCATAGGCGAGGGAGAGTGCCTTAATCCCATCCGTCCAGATAGGACCCGATCCAATCCGTCCGGATTGATCTCAAAGGCGGGAGAGAATGCCTTAATCCCATCCGTCCGGATAGGACCCGATCCCATCCGTCCGGATTGGATCTCACAGGTGAAAGAATGCCTTAATCCCATCCATCTGGATTGGACCCAATCCAATCCGTCCAGATTGGATCTCACAGGCGGGAGAGAATGCCTTAATCCCATCCGTCTGGATAGGACCCGATCCCATCTGTCCGGATTGGATCTCACAGGCGGGAGTGAATGCCTTAATCCCATCCGTTCGGATAGGATCCAATCCAATTCGGGCAATCCGTCTGGATTGGATCTCACAGGCGGGGAGAACGCCTTAATCCCATCCGTCTGGATAGGACCCGATCCAATCCTTCTGGATTGGATCTCACAGGCGGGGAGAACACCTTAATCCCATCCGTCTGGGTAGGACCCGATCCAATCCATCCGGATTGGATCTCACAGGCGGGGAGAATGCCTTAATCCCATCCGTTCGGATAGGAGCCGGTCCAATCCTTCCGGATTGGATCTCACAGGTGGGAGAGAATGCCCTAATCCCATCCGTCCGGATAGGACCCGATCCCATCCGTCCAGATAGGATCCGATCCAATCCATCCGGATTGGATCTCATAGGCGGGGGGGAACGCCTTAATCCCATCCGTCTGGATAGGACCCAATCCAATCCGTCCAGATTGGATCTTACAGGCCGGAGAATGCCTTAATCCCATCCATCTGGATAGGATCTGATCCAATCCATCCAGATTGGATCTCACAGGCGAGAGAATGCCTTAATCCCACCCGTCTGGATAGGACCCGATCCAATCCGTCCAGATTGGATCTCATAGGCAGGAAGGAATGCCTTAATTCCATCCGTCTGGATAGGACCCGATCCAATCCGTCCGGATTGGATCTCGCAGGCGGGGAGATTGCCTTAATCCCATCCGTTTGGATAGGATCCGATCCAATCCGTCCGGATTGGATCTCACAGGCGAGAGAGAATGCCTTAATCCCATCCATCTAGATAGGACCCGATCCAATCCGTCCGGATTGGATGTCAAAGGCGGGAGAAGGGGTGCCTGACCTTCTGTTTAGCCATAAGGATTTGCCAAGGGAAACCTTATTCTGGTATTAGTGCACCCTAGATCGTCGTTGCTGTGGGGAATGTCTGTTGAATTGGTGTAGTGCCATACCATAGTCGTCATTCCAGTGGGGGCCGTTATGTGGTGAATGTCACTTCTCTGTAAGAAGATACACTGACCATCACTTGGAGGACAATTCGTACCATGCCTTCCTGAAATAGTCCTTCTTTCCACGAAGCAGCTTACATGCCCTTGGTTGA
>JAMKQA010010412.1:0-24317 GCA_024699735.1 Posidonia australis
CTTTACAAGACTTAGAGTTGGAGCAACTAGACGTCAAAATCGCTTTTTTACATGGAGATTTAGAGGAAGATATCTTGATGTGTCAACCAGAAGGATTCTACGATCTGTCCAAACCAGATTTTGTATGCAAGTTGAAGAAGTCTTTATATGGACTCAAACAGTCTCCAAGGCAGTGGAATAAGAGGTTTGATACTTTCATGCACAAACTTCAATATCACAGAAGTCAACACGACTCTTGTGTTTATGTTAGGAAGTGTCCTGATGGCTTTTGGATTTACTTGCTTTTATATGTTGATGACATACTCATTGCCTCTAAGCAGAAAAGCGAAATTCAGAAACTAAAGTCTCTTCTAAATTCAGAATTTGAAATGAAGAACTTAGGTGCTGCCAAGAAAATTTTGGGAATGCAGATTTTCAGAAATAGAGAACAAAAGAAATTGTTCTTATCTCAGCCAGACTACATACAGAAAATTCTGTCATAATTCAGAATGGATAGTTCCAAACCTATATGTACACCTTCTGCTCTAATGTTCACTTGTCTTCTTCTATGTCACCTCAAACAAATGATGAAACAGAAGACATGAGTAGGACTCCATATGCTAGTGCAGTCGGGAGTCTAATGTATGCCATGGTATGTTCTAGGCCTGATATAGCACATGCTGTAAGTGTTGTTAGTCGTTTTATGTGTAATCCAGGGCGAGAACATTGGCAAGCTGTAAAACGGATTTTCAGGTATCTTAAAGGATCCATGAATCAGAGTCTAAGATATGGAAATAGTGATGATTGCCTTATCAAAGGCTATTCAGATTTTGGAGCACACGGGGACACTAAAAAGTCTATGATTGGTTATGTGTTTACAGTGGGAAATTCAGTGGTGAGTTGGAAGGCATCTCTTCAACCAATAGTCACATTGTCATCCACTAAGGCTGAATATGTTGCAATGACAAAGGCTGTAAAGGAAGGTATCAGGCTAAAAGGTTTGCTTGGTGATTTTGGTTTACATCAGGATTCTCTTGACATTTTCTGTGACAACCTTAGTTCCATTTGTTTAGCCAAGGATCATGTCCATCATGAAAGGACTAAACATATTGACATAAGGTATCACTTTATCCGAGGAGAAAAGAGGGTTAAATTTGCTAAAATCGCTACTGAAGATAATCCTGCAGATTTTTTCACCAAAGCTGTTCCAGAGAGCAAGTTTGTCCACTGCTTAAATTTGCTCTATATTTGTGATCGTATCTAGATTAATTCTGTTCAGCAGGGCGAATATAAAAGTCAAGGTGGAGATTTGTAGAAAATAACTTGAATATGCTCTGATAAAATAATAAAAAAAACAGTTAAATGCTCTGTTCTCAGTCGCGGGACTTCACCCGCATCCCCTGCTCGCGGAAGGGAGCCTCCGCAACTGCCCCGAACCGCGTGCCTCTCCCTAGCTATCGCTCCTGCTCCGATGGGTCGCGGAAGGGAGCCTCCACACCTACCCCGAACCGCGCGCCTCTCCCCAACCGTCGCTCCTGCTCCGATGGGTTGCGGAAGGGAACCACACCTCTTCTCCCCTGCCGTCGCGACTGCCCCGAACCGCGTGCCTCTCCCCAGCCGTCGCTCCTGTTCCGATGAGTCGCGGAAGGGAACCGCACTTCTTCCCCTGTCGTCGCGACTGCCCAGAACCGCGCGAGCTTCTCCCCTGCCGTCACGCCTGCTCCGAGCCGCACATCTCTTCCCCTGCCGTCGCGCCTGCTCGCGGGATACTTGGACGCAGGGATCCGTCGAGCCTTCTCCTCGTCCGTCGCGTCCGCGCGTGAATGCATCCGCACCTCTTCTCCCTCCTCCAATGCTATATAAGGAGGAGGCAGGGTCTATGTTTTAGTATTGAAAATACAGAGAAATTGATTCCTTCTGTTCTCTGTCTTTGAGGTTTCATCTGGTTTGAGTTGTATTCCAGTAAGGTTTCTGTGAGTACGTGTACGAGTTGTACAAGAGTTACATTCTTGGTCTGTGTTGTAATCCTCTGAAGAATAGTGAAACCTATCTGTCCTGTGGACGTAGCCCTTATTTGGGTGAACCACGTAAATTTACGTACTTGTTTTTATTTCTGTTCTTCATTTTATTTCATTTCATTTTATTTTCTTGTTTAACTAATCCTTAAACTTAACACATTTATTAGATTACTTGTGAGTTAAATGTTCTCCTAAATATAAGAGATTATAATCCTCTATTATCATTGAATAATATAGTATTCTCTTTCCATCTTAACAACTATAAATGTAGGCAATGAATTAACATGGACTTCTTAATGCTTCTTGTTTATAGTTTCCATTTAAAGCAAAGAGTTCTGCATGAATTGTGATTAAAGCTGTGACCCTAAATCAAGTAACAAATTTAGAATCAGTTTGCCTTTTAGAAATCCATGTCTTGGACTAAAAGAAACAAATCAAATTTAGCCTATTTGTTAGAAGTTAAATTACCAAACAAATGATGGAAATCAACTTTTCTCGATGGATTGTAAAACTGAATAAAAAGAGAAATTTTAGAAGGTAGAAAGCATGTTTTTTTTCCTAATATTACAATTTCTGTATCAACCGTATAAAGTAAGATCTCCATAGCTATTTTAAGCTTACTTTGGATGCCAGAAGTCATTTTTCAACAAAAGTGGGATTTTTTTTTGCCTATTTTTCAGAGGCTAAAAGACCAAGTAAGAATTTTGATGATAGTGATTATGCACCTGAGTGGGAGTCCGCTTGACCTTTTTGCCACGATATGACATTCTTCTCCTCTTGTAGTCACGTTCTTCAGCTAACAGCTCCTCTCTAGTCTTCGGTTTGCCTTGACCCTTCATAAAAGATTTAAGAATCACAGGATATCAGAAAAGAGCAACTACATCAGGATTAGTTCGACTTTAGTTTCATATTATTATCAGGATCTAATGACCTCAGGAACCCAGGATGATGAGGGTCAGAATAGCTTATTTCAGCGAAGTAAAGAGACATTAAATACTTCGAATTGTTACATACATAATGATGGGGAGAATTTAGGAAATGTACAAACCGATGACAAACCCAAGATACAAATATCTACGACATTAGGATGCCTAGCTCCAAGATCATGAGAATTCCAAATTCCCAAATATAGCTTCTTCTAGAAACATGAAGCCATATTGTGAGCTAAGGCTTTTTTTTCAAAAGTAATTTGCATATACACCCTTCACCTTTTTATTTTACAAATTGAACCTTGGATTTAAAATAATTTAACACTAAATTCCTGTTGCTGCTTACAGTTGACAATGTATCATAATTTTGAAGTTGTTTCAAAACAAAAGAAGTGATTTCAAAATAATGTTTAATGTTGTTTTAGTTGATCCAATGAAAATGTAAGACAGAATTACATCAGATAGACAGATCACTGAAGGTGATTGACATTCAGTCAAATGCCTATGAAGTAGGTAAAATTATCTAAGAGTGAGGAGTCAATTTGTAATATAAGCAAAGTGTGAGGAATAACATAAGCAAATTACTCTTTCTTCCATTATCATGCTGGTAACATATAACCATTATCATGCTGGTAACATATAAGTACCAGCATTCAATGCATGGATATCAAATTTTCATTTTTCAGACAGGACAAATTGCCAGTAAAATGATGAAACACAAAATGGAATGAGAAAAGGACTTAAACATAGAAAATGTTTCAGAAGATGCAGCATCATATAAAGCTTAATGTACAGAAAGGACTCATGTTTCTGAACCACATGCTGGACCAAGGTATGTTTGTGATGGTTGCCATTGTTGTATGATATAATGGAGTGATAACTTTAACTTGGGTCGGTAAAACCGTGTTCCATACTTTCACGTTAAAAACTCAGATTGCAATACTAACCATAGAGAATTAGTGATAAAGTATTTCAGTACCACAATATAAATACTAAAGCATTAAATTTAAAGCTGAATCGCATATATTGGGTTAAACAAATACAATCAGAAACCAGCATATAATGATTATTACTTCTTTTTTCCCTGATCTTGTTTGACTTTTTTTTTAGTGGTATCTTGTTTGACAAATTAAAATACTTGATTTGAAATAACATCAACAACTACACATATCTAACCAAGAACACTAAGCTACACTTTATGAACATGAATCTGCATAAGCTACAATTGTAATTTAGGCCATGTATAATTATTAATAATGAAAGTAAAGGGAGCCAATATACAACCTGTTGACGTGATTGCTGCCAGAGAAGCCCATCATGCTCTAAAAGAGATCTATAGTTGGGTCGTTTTGCTCTCTCCTCATTTGCCCTAGTTGATC
This sequence comes from Posidonia australis, assembly GCA_024699735.1. Lineage (NCBI taxonomy): Eukaryota > Viridiplantae > Streptophyta > Magnoliopsida > Alismatales > Posidoniaceae > Posidonia > Posidonia australis. Next base: position 4,306 of record JAMKQA010010412.1, read on the forward strand.
TATGGCAGTATCCATTTAATCTGTGAAATTAATTACAAGATATAAACTTGTTAGTCTAAAGTAAAATATGGACTCTCACTTTTGGGTTGGGAAGAAATTTAGTTTGTGAAGACTATATAAAACAATCCTTTTTAATAGCAACCAAGAAATTTTAGTGAAAAGCAAAAAAAAAAGAAGTATGAATAACAATGAACTGCTAGTTCGAAAATAGAGATTTGTACTCTTGGTCAAGAAAAATAATTTTAAAACTAGAGATTTTTAAAAAGTTCAATACCTATTCAGGTGAGGCAATGAAACAAATTGTGCTAATATCTAAAGGAATATACTAACAACTTTGAATTTTGGTTTTGTGACACCTTGACTTCCTATATACCTCAACAGTCAACACTGAGAATCTATCTGTAAGAGTGAAGACATTACAGTTGCATTTAAGATGGCAAGCATTACTAGATAGTTCCTGCATCAAAAATAAAATCACCATCTATCACTTGTTCCGTCAAGACTAAACCATGTAACTGCATATCCTACCAAAACCAAGAGGTACACTTCTCTTACACGAACACATCGAAACTTTCTATCAGAAAATAAGAAGAAAGTCATCATGACAAGGTCCAAAGATTAGTTCATACCGCTGATACTTTGGAAGTGCCTGAACGAAATGTAACTCCTTGATCCTGGTCTCTATCAAGGACCGCTCGTGCAATGCAGCAACTGCAGCAGCAACCTGAGAAACAAAAACTTGCCCTGAGCACATGCTCCCAGGAGACGTCACACCACCACCATCTCCAGTAACTTCCAGTTTACACCCTCCATTCATTACAATGCAATCCAAACTACTGGCAGGACAAGCTTCTTCCGTGCAGCTATCACCAACAACAGGAAACAAGGAATTCGTCCCAGCCTTTATCAAAGTCTCCTTGAGCATGTCGATAGCAAAAAACTTGCCATTCGTTTCCCCATACAAAATGGAAAGCTGAGATGCCAGCCAAGTCACACTCCGAACAAGACACGGGCAATCAACAACGGCCCCGGGCTCTAGCTGATCCAAAGTGTCCTCGGTTTTAGAAAGCAATTCTGTAGAACGACAAGCTTCCCGCCATATTGCCTTCAAACATAGCTTCAATAGCAAAAAAATGTGATCCCTCATAGGCGAATCGATCAAAATTCCATAACGAGGAGAATTCGCGATCACCCACTTCAACATCCCACCATCTCCCACTGTATCCAATCGCGAAGCCACACGTAGAACCGCGTAAGAGTACAACTTCGGGAAATCCTTCCAGGAACCAACCTCCCGCCTCAAACCCCACAGCTCCGAGGGCAAAATCCCACCACTCTCCCCAACCAAAATTCCACCATTAGCATCCAAACCAGCACTAAAATTCGCACACTCCATAGATAAGATGCCCGGGAGCGTGAAATTCCTGCTCGACCCATCCACCTCTGGAAACAAAACCACACCAGGACAGTCCCTGTAGAAGAAACCGGACCCAATCCCGAAGTCCCCGAACTCCCCATCGATCGAGAAGCATAGGTCCTCCTCGGGATTGACCGAAGACCGAACAAATTCGTCCTCGTTCTGGATTTCCGCCTCGGACTTCAGCGACTTGGGGTAGCGAAAGGACTCGGGGAACCCGTGGTCGAAGAGGGCGGCGGCGGGCGAGGAAGGGCAGCGGAGGTAGTGGCGGAAGAGGGATTCCGGCGGCATCCTGTGGCGGGAGTCGAACGGGCATTGTGAGGAGGTGGGGTTTGAGAAGGTGGGGGGGGAGGAGAGAAAGGAGGAGAGGGAAGAGAGGGTGGTATCAGCGAAGGCAGCGAGGGAGGAGAGGAGGGCGATCGTAGTGGGGAGGTCGACATCTTCGAGTTTGGAGTTAGGGTTTGGGATGGGTTTAGGGGTGGAGGTGGTTAAGGAGGAGAGGGAGCTCATGGAGAAGCCGAAACTGCTCTAGGAAGGAGAAGGACAAAACGAAGAATGGATGCAAAAGGGGAACGGAAGAAGGGAAGTAGAAGGCTTTTATTGGTCTTGACACTTGAGAGACACCATGAATAGTACTCGGCCCATATTGTGATCATAAGATTTGACGAGGGTCCAAACTCAGGACCAGGAGACGAGTCGGACGACAAGGTGCAAAGTCAAGACATCTTTTGTACAAAATCTAGATAATCGTAAGTGTTGATTGATGTGTCATTTAGGGTGCGTTTGGATGACACCAATTCTCCGAATTTGAGCTTCTGCTCCAGCGCAGATTCTATTATCTGAACGCTCCTGAGAGAAGCAGTTCCTGTAAAGAGTCGGATAGAGTCAAGATTTTGTTTTGAACTCCAGACGCTCGCTCAACATGGAGAAGCAACTCCCTAGCTGCTTTACTTCGGAAGCCATTGATTCTTGGGACAAAAAGACAAGACGATCCTTATTACATTCATAAATTACAAGAAAAAGACCAAGATAAGTTTATGATTTCTACAACAATAGTAACTTCTCCGATTGGATTGCTTTGCAGTCCACACTACTAAAATACCTAATCGGGAAAACCAAAGAAGAGAAAGTTCCGACGACAATTGGAGGAGACGATAAGGTTTTCATTCAACCCTCAGATCGTGGCCGTTGAGTAGGCGACGGATCTCCTGCCCAATGCCCTGCATCTGTCTCTGGTGTAAAGCACTGGTGGCCTATCTCCTAAAACTATGGTTCGCCTGAAAGATCTCCCTCTAATGCTCTCCAAGTTCTATCACCAAGGATTGGCCAATACTAGTGTACATTGTCTCAATAGATCAAGTATCAAAATTGTACTTCTTTTACAAGTATCTACAATTGATTTATGCCTACAATGGATTTGATCATGTATACTTGTTATGAGTCTCACAAATAAGTTGTGTCTAAAATGTAAAGACAAATCTAAGTGATATCTCCTTGAATGTTTCATATTATTATAGGATTCTATCAAGAAACCAATCTGAAAATTACTATATTTGAAATACTAAAATACAAGTTATGGTCTTTGACCGAAAATTTATAAATATATTTCCTGTAGAAAAATGGCTACTAATTTAATTTTTAGTTTTTTCTATTGAAAAATGTCTAGTAATAGTGGTAGTGTTAAGCTAAAGAAAAGGTAAACAAATCCATAATAGTGGCTAGTAATAGTAGTAGTGTTAATTTTAGTATATGTATCCAGCATGTTTGTTCCATCTCAAGTTTGATATTGTTTAAAAAGTACCGAATTAAGCTTTAATCTTAAACATTAATGAGTCAAGATTAAAGTATTATACATTATTAGTGATATGAAATCTTTTCATGAAAAGAATCTAATGTGTACCTTCAACTATATATTTATTTAAAATCACTTGAATCAAGTGACGAATCGATGGCAATCATGAGAATAAATTTAAAGTTGTTAGAGTTGAGACTTTGCATTTAAGACTTAGATAACACAGACTACCATTTCTTAATCAATTCTAAAGAAAGTAGTTTGACAATTAAATACAAGCTTCGGTATTTAACGTGTAGTTTGACTATTTCTCAGTGATACGAAATTTTTTTTTGTAAAGAATCTATTATGTACCTTTAACTATATATTTACTTAAAACCACTTGAATCATGTGAAGAATAGGTGGCAATCGTGAGAATGAATTTAAAGTTGTTGGAATTGATACTTTGCATCTAGGATTTGGATAATATAAATTACTACTTCTTGATTAATTCTAAAGAAAGTAGTTTGAGTCAATATGTCTGATTTTCTTGTAATGTATTATCATTTTTATTATTTGATACGCACAATAGCTAATACTCATTTCAAAATATTTTTCATATATTATATTATTATAAGATTCTATCACATACTGTTAAAATGTCATCATTGGACTCATCGACAACAACAATCCAATCTGAGTCAAGCATTAACTCAGAAGAAGTTTGTGATTGGGAGGATGAGATCTTTGATAAAATATTTCAATTGTTTGTGGAAGGTACAACACATATGTCACCTCGAAACATTAAAAGCATTATTCATAACGCAGGATTAACTGGGAAGAAAATAGTAGATAACTTGCTACATTGCCATTATAGAGTTTACTTCGATTCTTACAGGCTTATGTCTTTTATTTTTCTTAAATTGTGTAACATGTTTAGAGAGTGTGGTCTTCCTAGAGACACTAGATATGTATCCGTAGAGGAACAAATGGTGATTTTCCTTGTAGGCACTAACTTATGAACATAAGAATCGTGTTGTCTAACATAGCTTTCAACATTTAAGAGAAACCATTAGTCGCCACTTAAATACTATATTTAATGTAATATGCATGTGGACTTTAGAAATTATTCGACTTAGAGAAAGCCTACAAGAGACTGCTAACTTCATAAGGAACCATTATGAGGGAAAGTTTTACCCACACTTTATGGATTGTATAAGGGTATTAGACAACACACATATACATGCAATCGTTCTTAAGGATGAGGAAGTGGCATACAGATCAAGGAGGGACCCTAAGAATTATTCACAAAATGTACTTGATGTGTGTGACTTCAATATGCAGTCCACATTTATATCTACTGATTGGGAAAGGACAACACACAATTGTTGAGTTTTGAACCATGCTCTTTCAGACCAAGCTCATAACTTCCCTTTACCTCTAGCTGGTTAGTAACATTTTTTTTGTTGTTATTCATGAGGAACATCGTAATTACTTACACACTACCTATTTTATCATTTCAAAAGAGTACTACCTTGTGAAGTTTGATTATCCAAATCAGAGGAATTTTACGACTCCCTATCAAAATACAAGATACCATCGATCCTCATTCAATAGTGGCCAACCTTGAGGGAAGGAGGAGATGTTTAATATAATGCATTCATGACTTAGGAATGTCATTGAATGTGTGTTTAGAGTTTTGAAGAAATGATGGTACATCTTTAACAAAATGCCTCCATATAAGTACTCAAAGCAAGTCAAGTTTGTTATTGTTGCAACACTAACACACAACTTCATTATTGACCAATGAATGAATGATGAAATATTTGAATTCGTAGTAGACGACGAACTTGCTGATGATGACACAATGATCAAGACAAATGATGAAACAAGCGAAAATTGTAACGCAAGGAACAATGATGTCGAAATGGGAACCTTGCAAGATCTTGCGCATGATACCATAGCTGTTACACGTGAGCTATGATGGACACCCATTTGTTTTATTGCCACTTTGTAAATTCCTTGTTTAGATTGTAATGTATTCACTATGACTCTATTTAGATTTCTTGTTTTTTATTTTTCTTTTGTGCTTGAATCAATGCACTTGTTCTTAACAGGAATTATATATAAAAGAATACTATTTGAGTTTAGTCTTGTGTTGTCTGCATCAAAATGTAATTGCTTCATAATAGAATGAGTAATAGTGGGTGGCTTGGAGTAGTTTAAACATGCCTATTGAATGTGAGGTGTGATAGAGCAAATCCAGTGTGTTGAATCGCAAGTGATTGCCTTTAATGGCTTAAATTATACTTTCAAGTTGTGCTTTTAACTTTTTCGTGTTTTCCATAAATAATTTCATTTTTCTAATGTAACTTATGTTTTTGTTATGCTATACTATGATTACATGTGCTATACTTCTTTCTTGCATGTGTAGACTTTCAACAATGGAACACAACCAACCTATTGAAGATGTCGAGGAGTTTACAAATCAAGCAAAGATTTTAGAGAGAGCTTTTTGGAATTGTAAGTAATGCTACTTCCAAGTATTAAAAATTGTTGAGCATTACAATTATTGATCCTAATTTAACTTATTCTTGGCTTCACTGTAGGCTTCTTTTGGAGGGTGTCCAATCAACTCAAGTAGTACAACAGTTTCCATATAAAGCCACACACCCCCAACAAATTCCAACAAGTACACAATCCCAACATACTTTGCTAAGATAAACACAACAGCAATGTACTACAAGGTCACAGCAACATGATCCCTTATCTTTTAACTGATCTGAGCCAACTCGATCTACTATTTAGGGAAAGAAGCAATCTAGGAAGCCAACTTCTTCGTCAGTTGAAGGAGAGAGTAGCAACACAACTCATTGGACCATAAATAAGGTGGAAAAGTTTGTCTGTATTTATGTGGATGAAGTGAACAATAGACATACAAATGGTTGTTGTCTGAGTGCAGTTGGTTACGAGAATATGGGGAATTTTTTTTTTTTAGGCAACAGCTTTGCAATCCACGAAATTGCAATTCAAAACAAGTGGGACAAGTTGAACAAGGAATGGTCAATGTGAACAACTACTGGAAATGTCACTGACAGTAGTTGGGACATAATTAAAAATACCTAGGCATAGACGGATGATTGGTCAACTACTTGGACACATGTTATTGTTTTCCTTAGTGCTAATATGCTTAAGTTATGTGTTAAGGGTTTCTTTTGAAATTTGGAATTAATATGTGGACAGTGAACTTGTACAAATTCCGACATACTGCCAAATTCCAACACTATGAAATCTCTTACAAGAAGGAATTGTTCATCATGTTTGATGGTAGGGCTACAATAGGCAAACATGCCTACATACCTAGCTCGAGTCACCTACCACCATTGGATGTTGATGATGACTTCCACAATGTCTTCAACAACTTGGAAGGAGTTCAAAGTGTTGGTAGTAGACCAAGTGTAGGGGCTTCTCATTCGGTTGAGGTGGACTCAGTTGAATCAGTATATACAATTTCAATGCCTTAGCCACATTGAAAAAGGCAAAAGATGCCTACTACTATTGCAAAAGGCAACACTGAATGTCGCAAACTTGCAAAGCAATGATGGAGTACACAAAGACTTTAGGTACAGAAAGGATCATGAACGAAATGCCCATGTAACTAAGTGCATCAATCTTATCAATGAGTGTGGTTGGAAGGCAACAGATCCAATCATAGTCTTTGCGATTTCAAGACTAGCACGTGATTAGGAGTGTCAGGAAGCATTTATCGTGTTGAAGACTCCAAAAGCTAGAGAATGTGGCTGGAGTTTGAGTAAAACATCTTCGTTTCCAAGGAGAGGAAATTCTGAATGTCTAGTCTACTTGTGTGTTTTATTTATCTTGGACTTATAATTGTGATGCAGTTCTTCCTTTAGAATGTGCAATATATGATAGGACTATCTATTATTGTGCGAAAGTTCTTCGTTATATGTCTAGACAGTGGCATTGAATGAAAATTCAAGCCTTTTGTTTTAGGTCTTTTGTAGGTCTTTTATTATGTTCGATAGGTCCTTTGTTTCATCTTCATTAATGGAAATTCAGGTCTTTTGTTTCACACTTCTGAAGTTCTGAATGTTTATATAATTGTGATCCTACATCACAATATTAATTGGTCTATTTGTTTCCTCGGGTCTTTTGTTTGTATCTAAGTAATTGCAAGAACCAATTGCATGTCAGCAAGTTGAACAAGCACTAATTGTCCCTTTTTTCTCATCAATGTCAGCAGATGATACCAAAAGAGAGAGTAGCAATGTCTTTTGTATGTAAAAGCATGGACACTTCTAGATTTCCATTTAGACATAAATGCATTTAGCAAATTATTAAGTGTTTTACTTTAGGACATATTGGACAATGTTTAATTGTAATGTCCCTTTTGTGCTACATATTAGTATCAATAGTATCCCAACAATTCATCAAATAATTAACTATGAAAAACTAAAATTAACAATGAAAAATAAATCTTAATAACTACTACTACCCACAATCATGGTGTGCGACTACATGGCACTAACTATGTATATCAGAACTAGACTGCATATCTCAATTTACACTTGAAAATAAAAAAAAACATAAAAATACACGTGTGAGTGACGTTAATGTCACCCAATACGTGCCTACTAGGGACTTAGACAAGAAAAGCTACTAGGAATCTGCAAACAAAGACACAGTACCGAAACTCAAATCTAAAGAAGACTTCAAAATCGTAAAACCTGATTGGAGATATTCGAGAAATCACATTAGAAATCATGCCTTTTCAAATCATTGTTATCTTTTTCCATTAAAACTTTATTCATTTTTGAAAATACTTTTATGCATATCTGAAAACCATGGCTAGAAATCCAGCTCAAAACCACACTCTCACACTCGATGTAAACACCCGTCGAGTCACCCTAGCCACAAGTGCTAGACTAGCCATAAGCAGTCAGCAAGGATCCAAGTCCGACTCTATTGCACTATCACGGCGAACTACCCTGTGTAAGAGTCCAATTGTCCTGATCGCAGCCTCATTATATCCACATATCATACAGCACAGAGTGCATCCTATCGATGCTCCTTGGTGCTTGAGCACTTGAGGACTCAAACCCCAGACCCAATCAGCACCTTCACTAAGGGTAATCTAGGTCTTCCACATCCGAGCCTTATAGTACCACAACCACAATCACGAGACTCCATCCTCAAACTCAAACTTGGCAACCACGACCTGGAATTCACTCCCAACTTCTCAAAAGTATCAAACATCTCCACTTCATTGGTACAATCCTACGACATGGTTTTTACAAAGATCACGGAAAATATTTTAAAAACATATGCATATTTTTTTCAAAACCATTTTCAAAACATTTTTTATCACCTGATTCATTCTTTGGATTAAAACTGCTATTAAACACAAGGTTTTACTAAATAAAATATGGTCTGCTAGACCAAAAATGTAGTATTGTCCCACGGTACTAACCTACAGAGCTTGCCCATGAGCCCAATACGCTAGTCAAGGTTTTACAGTCAGGCCAGAGAACCAGAAAACATGATGCTGGAAGTCACTCGAGTTGGGAACTTGAGGCAGTCTCTAACACAAGCACCCTAAAATCACACAAAATACATGAAATCAAAGGACTCTAAGTCTTCTATCATTTGGAACAACAATCACTAAAAATGGATGTATATAGATCGAGATATAAAAATTTAAAGCATAAGAAGTCACTGATATTCACTATAGCAAAACCATTCGACAATCACAACAAAATCACTAAAAATTCATTGAAAATTCGGAAACCACCTCCATTCATTAGGAAACAAACTAAGTTACTAAGAATCCATGAATCCTAACTGATTTGAATAAGAAAAGAGAACAAGACGAATACTCAGTGCGTTTTCCAACGGCCTCCTCTTTCTCTGGTGAACCTCCTTCTTCTTAGACCCTCAACCTTCTCTCTCTCAGGTTTCTTTCTCCCCCTATTTTTCAGCTCGACGCCAGTCTTCTACTTCTCATTTTATTTTACTTTGTGTTTTTGTCATCACTTGCCAACGACAGCCATCGGTAAACACGAGCTGACCGACAACAAGTAATGGTGTAGGCGACATTGTTGCAGAGGTATGGGTGCACAGTAAAGAGTAGCATTTTCTCTAATCCTAGGTTCCACACACACATGGGTCACAAAATGCCAAAATATTACACAATACAGGAACTAGAGAAGACACAAGCACAATAGGAAAAATTGAACACAATCTAGCTATAATCACCAGTATTCATATAATCAGTTTATCCAAATTATACATCAACCCTAGTACATGGTTTACATGTGTTCTAGATATTTGGTCTGGCCAAAACGTAGTATTAATCCGTGAAACCCATCCATAGGATCAGTCCACAAGGTTGATCTGGGGTATTAGTCTACGATTGTCCCATACATGTATGCAAATATTACACTAATCTAAACTAAAAATGAATTCAATGTATAGTTAGTGCTTATGATTTGGATTGGGTATGGATTGTATCATGTTGTGTTTCTTGGTGTCAAGTGTATGTTGGATGGGATTTATTTTGTAACATGTTGTAGTCGTGCTATCTTAGGTCCTAAATTTTATGGGCGCTAAGATGAAGTTATGTACATTGGCAATGAATATTTCAATTTGCTGCTTATGTTGTGGAATTATGGGTTCCCATACTTGAAAATGACAAGTATCATAGGTGCTTGATTGTGAACAGTGTGATAACAAATTTAACTAGGACTGACAGATGGGAGTAGTAGCATCAATTTTTTGTTCTTAATGAATAATTGTATCCATTTTTTGTTCTTAATGAATAACAGTATCATTAGCACCCTACTGTGCTACGAAATGGGCAGTTAAAGGTTTGACACATTCAATTGCAAAGGAGTTGCCTCTTGGAATTTGCTATTGTTGTGCTCAATCCCAGGGTAATCAACACCAACATGCTTGCATCTTGCTTTGGGAGTTCCACAGCTATATATCAAGCACTTGAAGCATGGTGGCAAAATAGGGGAAGAAATAAAAAAAATAGATGTAGTGGAAAAGTATAAACATTTTTCTCGCTAATGCCACCACCATTATAGATGTTCTACAGTTACCTCTCTTCTATTTGTTTCTGTTTACTTGTTCGAGTTCCATCTTAAGTGATCCTAAAACAAACTACTAATAGGATAACTTAGAGGCCATGGGTTTGTAGCATACTTCTTTGAACAAAGATGTTCACAAGCATGTGCAAGTTGCAATGACCTCTTTCATACTTGGATCTAGGAATTTTTGGTACGGATTAATCTCTTAATTTCAAAGTCTAATCATGGTTATGTGTTAGAAAATAGACTTACCATTAATAAAAATATTTTTTGTGAATAATTTCTCTAGACGAGAAAGAACAAAATAGTAAGTAGATTTAGGTATTTTAACTGGTATCTATAATGACTTTGAAAATCTTTAAGACCATTCAACCGCATTGACAATTAACGAAACTCTCAAATGCATTAATCAAATGTAAAAATCAAAATCAATTGACAATTTTTAGAGAATGAAACTGTAATGACCCAAACCTTAGAAGGTATTTTAACCAGCTAATTAATTCAAATTTGAGGGTCCAGTGTGTGTAGTAAGTGCGAGTTACCAGCATGAATAATAGTGCAATTTGTAGGCACGATTAGCAGACATAACTTATTGGCACAAATTGCCAACACAAATTGGTGGCATGAAGAGTTCAATATTCAGAACATAGGGCTTAAATTGCATCTTTGCAAATTCGACATCGCAATCGAGTTTCAGACGTTGTTTCTTGGTGTCTTGAGTTTGAGGTGTTGTGTAGACCCTTGTGGTGACCTTGGGGATTGTCTTGAAGCTGTGGAGAGTTGTGGGAGTGCCCGAGTGGCTGTTTCCCTCTAGCACGGGTCACTTGAGCTGTAAATGGTTGTGCGGCTACTAATTCAGGGTTCGTAGCCTAACTCGCACGAGGCGATGATCTGAAGAGTGCTCGTCGTGTGCTCTTGGAGTCAATGCACGAGTTTATTGAGTGTTGGATCGGTGGTTGGGTGCATTCGCCCGCGACTTTAGGCGTATTGTAACGACCCGACCCCAAGTTGCTATCTAAAATCTAGCTACCATTTTTTTTATAACTTGCATCAATTCTAATACTAATCCAACATTAAACAACATAAATAAACATAAACATACTATTAACTGAATTAAATTAAACTAAACACTTACGCAAAACCCTTGATGTATGGTTGACTGACTCCATCTTCACGTACACTAGTAAACTCCTACTCCTATCCTGTACCTAAGAAAATACCAAACAAAACACACATGAGTGACCATTGAAAGGTCACCCTATACACACTCTACTAAAACACACATTACTCTCGCATCTCTCCTAGATGTCGCACATAATCTCGAGCAATACTCTTTTGCTCCACAAGCAATACAACTTTTAAAATCATGTCTTTGAAAATTATTCTATTCTTTTCTTTTTAAAATCATACTCTTGATTTTCAAAACCATTTTCTGTCTTTTCTTTCAAACCACATGTATGATTTTCAGAACTTAATGCGTACTTGAAATGGCCACTCTTGCCAAGTCAAGCTCAACACCACTGGAAAGTGTCACACTAATACCGAGCCTCTGCTCAAGTCAAAATAACAAATCATATCTCAAAAACTAGCACAATACTTTTTTTCAAACTTTTTCTTTCTACTTTAAAATCTCATACTTTTCTCAAACAACTTTCTTTTTCTTTAAAAATCTTATGCTTTTCTCAAACATCTTTCTTTTCCCTTAAAAATCTCTTAATTTTCTTAAACATCGTTCTTTTTCTTTAAAAATCTCATGTTTTTCTCAAACATCTTTTTTTTTCCTTTAAAAATCTCATACTCTAATATGATGCATCTCTAAACTAGATTCCAGCCACAAACACAAATATCAAATCTGGTTAAAACACAGGTCTTGGCTGAAACTAACCCTAAACACAAGTCTCAACGAACGCTAGCCACTAAGCCTCTCTATTGTGTAGTATTGTCCGGTACCAAGTAATCGATACTTGGCCACAAGTAGTCTACTGAAGTACGACCAATGGTGTCTATACTGCCGTAGTGAAAGTCCCTATATAGGACATACCACCGCCCTAGCCAATAGGCCTCGCTATATGATGACCACACTAGTTTCTGTCTCAATTCGCACGGGGATGCCTCTCTCATGACGCCCCTGTGTACTTGAACACTTGAGAACTCTCACCTTAGGCCCTGCCAGCACCTAATAGTCTCAATCTAAGTACTCATACTAACCAAGGTGTTGCGTCCAGCTATACAGAGGTCTCATACTCCATGGTTCATTGCCACGTGTCTCTGTGTACAGTCAGTACCCTAGGTCTTCAGCACCCGGAATAAATGATGTCTCATACCTCCAAGTCCAGCAGGCCCTCGACCCACAGACCTCAACCTTGGCCTCGTGAATGACAATCCAGAAGTTTCATACCTTTAGGATCTGACAAACACTTATCTCAGTCTCTTGATCTCTGGTCTCACCCTAAGCAATGTGCCCGATCACCTCAAGGATGTCATCACATCCCTTGGTCCTAGCAGCACGCCCCGTCGGTCTCTCGACCTCTGCAAACAACAAACTCTGGGAAACCTTTTAAAACCTTTGCAAATCTGTGCATTTCTTTTCTAAACTCTTTTGGAAACCATTTTTGAAAATGCTCAAAAACCATCTCTAAAAATACCACTAAATGTTGTGTAAAGGAACACCATAGAATCATAATAGTTTCTTATCAAAATTGTTTGGAAACCACTATTTAAAATCATCCATGTTCTTTAGAAATCTTTAAAAACTCTTTGGAAAACTATTTCTGAGAAACACTCTTATCTTCTCAAAATAAACTTTGAAAATCATTTAAACCTTTCAAGCTCAGTTGGTCCATCATTTAAAACCTTCACTCTTATCTTCTCAAAATTATATATATATATATATATGTGTGTGTGTGTGTGTGTGTGTGAATTGGAGTCCCGACAATACTATGGCATCCAGCGTTGATCCATCTTCAGTCCCATACTCTCGCGGGTCACCACGCACCATAGTTGGCAACCTTCACTAAAAATAACTTAATTATTAATTAATTATTATTAATCATGATTAAGTGGAAAGGTTAAGGTTCGAGATGTTACACGTATGCTCGAGTTTTCCTTCAGCTCACGATTCTCGCAGGACAGTTCGTTCCCGTCTCAGGTCGAGAGCGTGGTGAAGAGGAGGCGAGTGAGTGGGACCGTACTTGAGGGCCTCGTGTCCTTTTCCTTTTTTCCTGTTTTCTCTCTCCTCCCCATTATATAATCAAAGAGATCGAGAGGAAAAAGGGAGAGGAGAAGGAGAGAGGAGAGACTGTTGGGGAGGAGGACTTGCCACCGTGTGTTGCCATCGTCGCTGCCATGGTAGGAGGTCAAGGAGAGGGGGAGAGTTGTGATGGCAAGAGATGTTGGCCATTTGTCCAAGGTGCACACTCTGTAGCTTTATCTCCTTTTTTGTTAAATTGAATCCTAGGAGCATGGTAGTGTGCATTATTACGCATAGATGTTTGTGGCGATTTTTGGGAGATTTTTGGGGTGAATATATGGGGTGATTTTGACAGTGGTTGCTATGAATTCACTGTGCACGTGCACAGTGTCCATAAGCTTTGCCTTGTGATTTCTCGAAATCTGCCCAAGGGATCATCGTGATTCTTGTTCCAAAACGTAGATCGTCTCAAGATCTTTGTTTTGGTATATTATTTGTAGTGTTTGGTTGTGTGTGCAGGGATCGCTGGCCGTTCCCAGTTCTAGCTATTGAAAATGGGTTTCTACTACATCAAGGGTTTGGTTTTTAACTAGATGCATGATCGACTAGCGCGACCGGGAAGCGTGAGCCTTTAGTGTGAATCGTGCGCACGAGCAACCGACGCAAATTATGCACACAAGGTCTATTGTAGTGAGTTGTTTTCATGCTTTTTAAAGGTTGAAAATGATGTAATAAATTATTGATGTTGTAAATAAATTTAGAATAATTATGAAGATTAGGATAATCATTAGAACAATCCTAAGGATTGGGTAAAATGATTTAGTAAGATCCTTCTATGTAGTAAATAAGATGAAAAATTATATGACTTAGAAATACTAGGTTTACCCCTGAATGGTTTAGATAAATTAAAGGGATTGCAAATTACCCTAGGATTTGATGAGTTTAACCTTGTGAACCGCATGGAACTACAAGGCTTTTGTTTTAGTCCTTGCGTAGTTCTCCTGCACTAGTTTCTAGCTCAGACGGTGTATTTTCCTCAATTTTTGGTTTAGATATGGTTTTCGTTTTGAAATAGTTTTTGTCGGATTGAGATGATTTCTATTCCATGTAAAAGTAGACTTTAAAATATTTGTTTTGGTAGGTTACATGTGAATTTCCATGAATTAATTGTGAGTTATCAAGGATTTTTCATTGGTTTTATTAAGAACATGCTATAGTGTTTTTCGGTGACCTTTGAAGCTTTGAAGTTTTATACCCTAAGATGCATGCAATGGATTTTGATGAAAATTATCCCAAAAAAACGTAGACTTTGCATGCTACTATATATGTTTTATGCAGAATTTTTTAGTATGCCAGAGAGGGGTTCGCCCGAGGCCCTACCTAAGTTCGACAAGTAGTGGTGTAGGGCAGTCAGCTGTCTTTTAAAAAAAATAACTGATTCGGCATACCGAATGAGTTTGGTATGCCGAACCTGAGATTTCCACACACCGAACAAGTTCTGTATGCCAAATCAAAGTCCTCGACCACTTTCAAATTTGAAGCATTTCGACATATTGAAAGATTTCGGTCTGCCGAATCAGTCCCCTGAGCTAGATTTCTGAGATTTTTGCAAAAAGATTTTGAATGCCTGATTTATGTATTTTTGCAAGACTTGTCTTCAGTTTTAAGAAAACGTTTATTTGAAAAATGTTTTCTAAAAAAGAATAGATTTTCAGAAAGTGATTCTCTACAATGGGAAAAGATTTAGAAAAGAGTTTTAGAAAAGAATTTTAGAAAAGAAATTACATGTTTTCAGATAGAGATTTTTCAGAATCATTGTCAGCCAAGTGAGTTGGTGTTGGTTTAGTTGGGTGAGGTAGCTCATGAGCTCAATGGGCCAAGCAAAATCATTAGAAAGCTTGAAACACCAAAAAAAATTAGTGGAGCATTGGAAAAAAACATCCCCATGCAAGAGAAAAGAATAGTGAGGCCTGTTGGTCGTAACGATAGATGCCCGCACAGGATCTTTTACCGTGGCAATGTAAGAGGTTGGTGTTGGTACCTCTCCCTCCATTTGTGACCAAGTGTAGACACCCCGGATTTTGCAAGTAGGGTTGGATGGATTCAGGAGAGAGGGTGTGAGCTATGGAGTTGCTGAGCCCAATCACTTTCTCCAGGAACACCTCAAAAACATCTGCCAATCTCCCAAAAACTTCTAGAGTCCCACAAACATCATCCAGCATAACCCTTGGCTGTCAATTTGTCCCTAAAAGGTCGGTCAATGGGCTCAGGGTCTGTTTGACTAACATTTGTTGGGCCATGCGGTATTTTCAATCAGTTATTTGTGGCAGGATCTTTAGGCGGCTATTGTCGGTGGATTTAACTAGCAAAATTGACTGGCAAAGTGCCCTATTTCAGTATTAGAGGGTGCAGATGTCTTTCTCGCCATTTAGCTGCTTGATTCTTCAGCAGTGATGACTAGGATTGATCCCAACCTTACTCATTAACAACCGAGGACCTTTGTGCCCTTGATCAATGTTGAATTCACCAATTCAAGCCTTCGGAGTCCATCGACGTCGTTCACTGGAGATCGTTACACATCCACAGCTTCAAATTGTCTCGGTTGCCTATTTAAACCCCTTCGCTCCACGCAAGAGGGGATATCGCCATTCCTATCACTCTCTAGCTAAAAGCTCCAGCTTCTTTCCAGCTATAGTCTATCCTCGACGATCCAATCCTGGTTTCCATGCTTCTGGCGACAACTCCAACTGCACTCGACGTCGTTCCAACCTTGAGGAGCCTCTGGTGATCTTTGACACTTCACAGGCAAGTACCTTACCTTCCTCTACATTTATTTGAACTTCGTATATGAGTGCATGCCATCGGGTGCTGGGTTCCAGTGCCCTAACCTTCGTCTTCTCCGACGGTCACTGAAACTCACAGTGACGAGGAGTCTTCCCTGCTGAATGATGTTGGAGCTGGAGGAGAAGTTTGTCAACCTTGAATCCTTCAAAGGTATGCTTTGGTGGATTTCCTTTCCTCTTCCTCCATCGTCATTGGTTGAGTGCCGCGGCAAGTCAGAGCTTTGTTAGTGCTGGCAATCTAAGCCAGAGATGAGTGTTTTAATGTTTTTGATGGGTTAAAGTCCTTGTTTGTGCATCTTCCTTATCTCCTCTACCTCCCAGGACTTCAGACGGAGCCTACCGACCTCGGATGAGGGCGATTGGTGTTCACGTCGGCGAGGTAGATCGATGGAAGGATTAGACAATTCTTTCACTGGTTTGAGTGTGTGATTTTACTTTCCTTCCTTCTTTCATGTTTGCTTTCCTAACACGCTTCTTCCACCTCCCGCGCCTTACCAGATCTCTATGAGGCTCATCGGTCCTCTTTCACGGCCGACCGCCGCTCGTGTCGATGAGTCAAGTGGGGAGGATGGCTCAGATTACTATCCAATGATATGATCACATGGAAGAGTTCTCCATGATCCAAGCTTGCTTCCTAGGCACTTGGATGCTTCTTCCCTGTCTCACCGTAGCTCCACTAGGCACGCCATCTTCTGTCAAAGCCGAAGATTAGCTCTCTGACGAGGTAGACCGAGCAGAGGATCTAACAAGCTAATTCACCACCAAAATACATAAATAAATTCCCCTTTGTCTATTCTTATTGTCGCAATCAAGAATCAAACCTATCAATCTCTTTCTCTAGCAAATTTGATAAGAGTTTGTCAACTGAACCGGTGAAGGGTTGCACGAATCCTGATGGCTGATAGATTAAGTAGATGATCCCAGCAAGACGAACTGGAGGTTACAGACGATGATTTCAGCAAGCGGTTTCAGCTAACGTATTTGGTTGGCAGGAATCATTGGCATGGGGCCCTAGATCCAAACAGTTATAACTACCTCTTTGCTTATTGACTTGGCTTCCCTTTTAGTTTCCTAGCCTTTGTTTGACTTCCAGGGTCAGTCTCGCTTCATCCTATCCACCCATTTTCTTAGGACGTACATTAATTTGGCATAATTTGCCAATAGTGCCCTTCCCTAGTGGAGTTCATCAATTTTCACATTTTTTCCCGATTTTCATGGATTTCTATGATTTTGATTTGTGTTGGAATTTCATCGCCTAAGGGCGTACATTAGTAGACATGATAATGTCGACATTGACTCGAATGCAGATTAATTTCCTCTTTTGACTTTTACGGGTTTTCCTAGTTTCTACTATTTTACGTGATACTTTCCAAATATTTCTAATTTTTACATAATTTTCCCATCGCCCAAGGACGTACATTAAGTGGCATTCTCAATGCCTACATTGATCCTTGGATTATTTCCATATTTTTTTCTTTTATTCTCTTTTATCACAGAGTTTTCATGTTAGGTTTTCACATTCATCCTAGGCATATGCATTAAAAGTAGACAAGCATATACACACTAGATTATGAGCATGAAATTAACCTTGAAAAATCAATTTCTCAGGCGTATGAGGGTGCCTAATACCTTCCCCATGTGTAACAAAAATCCTTACCCTTTCTCTAGCCCATAGAAATTTGCGTGCTTCATTCATTAGGCATAGAGCACATATGTGTGTCTTTGCATCATTTTCTTTGAGTTCTCTTTGTGTTTGGTTTTCCTCGTCTTTCCGTTAAAAGACTAGGTAGCGACTATTTTTCCTTATCCTTTTCTTTATCTTTCTGTGATGTTTTTGAGTCGAGTCTCCTTCCTCGGATTCATTGTCGCTGTGACCATATTGGAATTCTTCATGTGTTTCCACACATGAGGAGTCATGCAAGTTCCATCGGCATGGTCACACCTGGTCACCCTTGATCAAGGTGATACCAAAAAAGAGATTTTAGAAAGTTTTCAGATTTGAGAAAGAGATAGCTTTAAGCTAGAATCCAGCTATGTTTTGGCTTTTGAGTTTTAACTAGATTCTAGTGTTTTAGGGCTAGTTCTTGCTAGAGTTGTATTTTTAACCAGTTCTTGAGACAATGTTTGGGCTAGAACCTAGTCCTTGGAATTATGTTTCAAAAATGCATTAGAATAAAGCATGAGTTTCAGAAAAGAATAAAAATGTTTGAAAAGTCATGATTTAAAGAAATTTTCTTCAAATAGACTTTTCCAGAGTTTTGGTTCCAGTAGGAGCCCAGGTTAAAGATATATAAGAAAAATTTCAGAATGGGTTTTAGAGCTTATGCTGATTTGGACTTGGTATTGGCATAAAGCAGTCATTCCAAGTGTGTAATAGAGTTTTGAAAAATGCTTGGGTTTTGAAAGAAAAGAAATAGATTTTGAAAGATATGTATGAGATTTGAAAGCAAGTGTTTTAAAATGCATTGCAATTTTTGGCAAAGATAAGCTACCTGTAGTGTGGTTTTGAAAAAGAAAGAAAAAGAAATGATTTCCCAAAGGCATAGTTTAAAAGAGACTTGTATGCTTGTTAGGCAATGAAGAGTTCCAAGTGTAATGCTGCGGCATCCAAGTGTGATGCCAGGGTTGTGTGTGTGTGGTAGGATGTGTACTGGGTGACCTTTTAGTGGTCACTCATGAGTGTTTTGTTTAGTGCTTTCTCAGATGCAAAATAAGAGTAAAAGTTTACTAGTGCGTGAAGATGGAGTCAGTCTACCATACATCAAGAGTTTTGGGTAAGTGTTTAGTTTAATTTAATTCAGTTAATAGTATTTTGATTTAAGTTGTTTAATATTGGATTTAGTTTTAGATTTGATGCAAGTGATTATGGCAAATAAATATAAAAAAAATTGTAGCTAAAATTTGGATAACAGCTCTAGGTCGAGTCGTTACACACTAACATATATATGAGATCTTACTCTTACAACCATGGTAAAGTAATTTTAAGAAATACAATGATGTAGTTGAAATGACAATGAAATCTTTAAAGCATAAGATAGCGATACCTTTTCTGTGATATTGAAGCTGTAAGAAGGAGAGAACACACTCATCAGTTAACATTTATGATAATTAAAACAACTACATTGTTAAATGGACAATAATGTTTAAAAAGGCTAAATGAAACAAATGGTCAATAATGTTAAAGAAAAACTAAATGATCATGAGGATAAGGTATATAAACATAATCAAGCTATAATGGAATATATACCCATGTTTTTCCTTAATTAATACTTCTAATCATTTTCATATTGCTTAATAGACCGCAAATGGTCAATAATGTTTAAAAATGCTAAATGACCATGAAGGCAAGGTATAAAAACAAAATCAAACTATAATGGAATATATACCTATGTTTTTTCCTTAATTAATACTTTTAATCATTTTCATACTACTAAATGGACCGCAAATGGTCAATAATGTTCAATCATTTTCATTAATCTTAAACTAAGCTCAACAAAGAACAATATAAATTAAAGTACTAATAATTAAAACAAATTAAACTATACTAATTGTAACCATGCCGGCGAGGAGATTCCGCAAATGAATGCGAAATCGGACGGCAAAATCACGTCGAAAAAAGCAAAACAAAAGGAGTCGCCACCTAATTTATTATGGAAGACAAGGAAAACCATAACATGA
>JAMKQA010010414.1:0-14910 GCA_024699735.1 Posidonia australis
ACCCCCCCCCCCCCCCCCCCCCCCCCCTCTAAACCGATAACCAAAAAAAAAACAAGTTGTTTTTGAATGGGTAGAATATGAAAATCCAAACTTTATTTATACAAATTATCAAAAAAAGTTATTTAGTTAAAACATATATCATTTTCATATAATGCTTGTTCAATCCTTTCATTTCCTATATATGTACCTAAAAAATAAATAAGGAATTACTTGAAGTGCAATGCATGTACCTGGACAAAAGCCATTTTCTAAACAAAAATCATTGACATTTTTAAGTGATAAACAATGAAATCGTCCGGACAAAAACCAGATAATAAGAACCCATGACCATGAAACTTCCTTAGACACATAATAAAATACTAACACTATCAATTTCTCCACTTGGCCATTTTTTCATGCTCTCAAAAGAATCATGTTATTCACGACTCGTAAATATCCACTTGCCAAGCATGTCAGCAACGGTATCCCATCGACGAGGTTTGAGTTAAAAGAAGTGGAAATAAATTCAACTTAAAACAACCAAATATACACCCCAATATCTAAAGAAATATGTTGATGCTTCTAATTTACTTGATGAAAACACATTTCTAACTGCATTTGTAACAAAAAATCACAGGTATATGCAAAACTTAGATTACAAAGCTAAAGTAAATTAATTCTACAATTTATCTAACAAGCAAAATTTAGACCTCTATTTTTTTTTTTTGCTTAGACACTATTTTAAGTTCCTGGTTGGATCCAAAATAAGTCCTGTAATAAACCTAGAATAGGAATTATTATTTCGTTTGATTGTGTTAAAATCGAAATAAACCCTGAATAGTAATGTCGTTAATGGAGTCTCCACAATAGACACTGTAGATTTTTATATGTAATTAATATTACCACCTCCTACATCATTTTTTTTCAACTTTATATTCTTTGTATAATAAACTAGTAAATTTGATGACGAGCAACTGTATATGGAAAAAGTTTCATCACAATCAACTTAAGCTTCAAAAACATTACTGACGCTACAAAACAACAAACAATGGTCTTGATGTCAAATACCGAAGAATCCGTGTTTTACAAGTGTCAGTTCAACACATACCACGGCACCCTATACATCAAAGACAACTACCAATTTTATCGAGAGTGTGACATTGTTAGGACTGTTAACTTTATTTTCGACAATGCATAAGTCCTCTTCCAAAGTTACACAATAATGCCAAGAGTTCCCATACAAGGGAAGTAGGTGTTCAAAGCAAGTATGGTGGAAGAGGAACCCTCTTCGATCCTGTTGCCTGCCAAGGCGCGTCGTCGTATGGTAAAATCTAGACCCCCATCTACTCTGACGGCTCCTGATCAGGGGCATCGGAAAAGGAAAGTTCCTTCTTCCTCCTCAGATCTGGGATCTGAAACCAGTAACCTGAGAAAATCTCGCTCTCCTCTTCCGTGCTCTCTTAGGGTCAGATCCACCTCGGACGATCTCCGATCGTCCGGATCTGGCCTCTTGACGGTTAAATATGGCTCCATTATTTATCTAAGATTATACTCTGAGTATGCTGTGAATATTATTGTGGATTGTTTATGTTTTAGCAAGTATTTATCGCCGATCTGGTTGAACATGGTGGTTTCTTGCTCTTTGTGTTCGGTTTTTATTACTGCTTATGGTTCGGTGATTTACGAGTATGTTTCTTCTTCTGTTACTGGTATACCTATTTTTTCTGCTTCTGATGGTTTGCTTTTAACACCTCGATCTGATTCGGGGGATATTTCTCGATCCCCTGGCGTTATCCGATCAGATCTCCCAGCTTCTGTTAGTTTAGATCCCCTCTTTTTCCCTCTAGTTCCGGCGAACATTTCTCGATCCCTTGGCGTTATCACTTTATTGTTGTTGTTTTTTTTTGCAAACGATAAAAAGATACTATTAACAAGGCACTTGATTATGAGTATCACCACCAAGTGACAACCAAAATGACACTATTTAAGATATAATTTACCAAAATTGAATCACCAAGTAAAAGGCTAAGAAAAAGGTTAAACCCTAAGATTGTCACAAATAAACATTTTATTAAAAAGCTTACTCAGTAAGTCAATATTGCCAAAACGTTTTAAGAGCAACAACGAAAACTTCAATCGCCTGAGCCAGACGTAGGATTTAAAGGATCATAAATAGTAGCAGCAAGAGGACTAGAGTCATTCAGGACATGGATTGGATCCATAGAGATACCTATGGAAGTAGTAATCACTTGAGTTCCACTCCTAACCTGTTAATTAGCTGAAGCTTGGTCTCATTCCTATTGCATGTGTTGTGTGGCTTAGGAAATTGCCACCGACTCATGACCTGCACCCAGGTTATCTATCCAAGAAACTATTAGTGAGATAATTTGAAATAATAGGATCCAAATAACTGCAAGAACAAACATGTTCTAACCCTTCAGATTTAAATTGAACTTTACATGAATGATCAAAGAGTAAATATTAGAAACACTAAGTAATTAATGTCATAGACGAAAAAATTCCAAACAACCATAACAATAGAACAATACAAAAATATATGTATTATAGACTCTATACTGTGGCCACAAGAAATATAAGAAAGTGGACCTGTCCAGCCTCTCATAAATAAGTTGGCTGTCAGAAGTATTTTATCATGTGTTACTTACCAAGCGAAGATTTTAATTTTCAAAGGTATCTAACGCTTCTAAATACATTTCTTGAATTTTGTCCTAAGATCACCATCATTCAATAGAACATAACTGCTTTTGATGAAAAATGTTTTATTAGCGGTGGAAGTCCAATATAAATTGTCATGCTCTTGATTAAGCTGTAAAGACTCCATAATAGATGTGAAATACTGTATTTGTATTAACGTGTGATTATCATTAGAAGCAACATCACCATAATTGTAGAATAGGCTTTGATGACTTGAGTTGTATTTGGTTAGCATTTTTTAATTATATCTTTCTTAATGGCAGAGATAAGATAAGATTTAGGTAAGACATATTTAAAAGTAGTATTATCTACCCGCTTATTTTCCTAAAAATGTGATTGTATTGTTGTTAAATCTTTTTGTTTGTGGTATGTTGTTTTGATCCCTACTTTTTTGAATATTCGCTTCAAAAAAATGTATATTGGCAGGATTTCTAGTATCAGCACGATTCTAATGTTCTAGACTTCTAGATTCTTTTGTTTGGTTTCATATGTATTTCAAGTAGTAGTGTTAGTTTTTTTTCACGTGTTTTTAGCACAGATCTATTTTTGAGTGTAATACCAAAAAAACCTTCAGAAAGAGAAATCGTAACTAAAATCAATACTTTTTAAGCAATCTAAACTTTAAAAATAAAATAATCGTCCAAGATGGACAACAAGCAATACAAAGAGAGAAAGTGGACATCTTGAGCTTTTGACAAGAACCAATGTAGATTCTTAATTCTTGATTCGACGATTAATTTATCAAGGAAGACTAAAGTAGTCTGAGGTTGTCTTACTCATGGTCTAAGTTGACGTTGTGCGTCGCAACTGACACTTGCTTTGGATAAGAAGACAACTTTCATGTAATGATGGAAGGTTAATTTAGAATGTAGATGGATCAAAAAAAAAACCTTGTGTTACTTCTCCATGAAAGAAATTGCATGCATCATTATGTTGTCAAAGGTAGTTGCGTTTACAATTCATAAAGATCTATTTTAAAGAAATACAAAACGTTTGTTGATCAAATTTGTAGAAAACGATCAATCGTTAATTTTAAGACAGGTTTGTTATAATGTTACCTCTCTAAACTAGAACTAATGTTCCTTTCAAGAAAAAGAAAAAATAAAAAAGAAAGTTTTTTTGGGGGAGAAGGTGTTGGAAAGTGAGTGATTACGGAAAAAAAGAGAGTTCATTTCATAAAGCTTTAGCTTCTATTTAATATCGGTTTGGTAAAACTTCAGTTTCTAAATTTAAGCATAAAAGCTAGTTTCTAGTTAGAAGTAGTCATACTCTAGTTTCTGAAAATATAAATGAATCATTGTTTCAAAAGTTACATGTTTCTGAGAAATTGATAGTATTTGGTAAAACTATTGAATCATTATAGTTTTTATGGAAAAATTATATATTCAAAAGCTGTCTAAAAACTTTATCAAACATACCTTAAGTGTAGAAGATAGATTCTAGTTGAAAGTAACCATACCTCAACTTTTGAAAATGCAAAAAATTCATTATTTCAAAAGTTACTTGAGAAACTGATAGTATTTAGTAGAATTATTGAATCATTGTAGATTCTAACAGAAAATTGCATGTTCAAAAGTTATCCAAAAATTTAATCCAACAAACCCAAAATCAAAGAACATATCAAGTACCAGTTGTAGACAACGAATCGCCTTAAACTTCCATATCATCATACATACCAATACAATACATTATGGCTGGTAATCATGTTGGCAACATTCTACTTCATAAATGTTAATGGGCTAACACCAAGCCCACAAAACAGCTCCAGTCTATACTCTAGAAATCTTCGTCAGTGGTTTCTTCCATGGTCATTTGAAATCTAGAGTTTTCGCACGTCAACTTCATCCACAAGATAACTTCAGAAATCTAGATTTTTTACACTCACTTCTCTCCTTACCTCCGCCAACTTTTCAAGTCTATAAATAGTCGTTGGGTGCATATCAGACAAATATCAAGTAGGAAGTAAGTGTGTGTAGGGACAGCCGGAGCATAGGTTGTATATATATATATATTAAATATTTAAATCAAATATTAATACATATAACATATTATTTTATATGGTATTATTATAAATATGGAATTAGAAGTCTTCTAAAACTTAACATATTCTTACAATACTCCATAACAGATGTGAAATATTGTATTTATATTAACATTTAATTATCATTAGAAGTAATAACACCATAATTGTAGAATAGGACTTGATAACTTGAGTAGTATTTGGTTAACCTTTTTTTAACTGTACATTTCTTAATAGTAGAGATTAGATATAATTAAGATAAGATATATTTAAAAGCAGTATTGTCTACCTACTTAATAATAAAGTTTATTGTCAACTCTATCTTCTCCACGGAGCTTTCTATCTTCTGTTGTACTTTAAACTCTTCCATATTATGTAAGAGAACCCACAAAAAACAGAAAGAAGGAGGGACAGAGAGAGGCAGTAGTGGGAGCTCGTAACCGTATTCTATATAGCTCACATGAAGAATCTTGCAGCCTTTATATAGGCTTATGCACGGAGTAATAATGAAAATCTTATAAGCTGTAGTTGCTCCCTACAAGAGCAAACGTCATGCCATTTCCTGAAAGTTCGCGTTTTTTTTTCATCTTGCATAATGCTTGAATCTCCCCAGCCATTGATGCAAAGTCTGTCGTAGATCTCATGTATCATGGAAATTAAGCATGCAATTAGTTAATATATAGTTGAGGCAAAGTTGCATCAGAGCGAGAACCAATTTCATTTCATTTGGAAAACCTGGACGTTGTCCCTATGAATTTCCCTGACCAAAATATGTTTGTACCATGCAGACAATATCATCACTCAAATCAAATATAAAGAGGCAGACACTGCATGCATAGCATAAAGAACTCGCTGCATAAACACCCCTAAAACCACAGGCACTGTTTGCATCTTGCATAATGCTTGAATCTTCCCAACCATTGATGCAAAGTTTCAGGTACGTTTCAGATTTCTCATTTTGTTATTCTTGTCTAGACCTTTGAGCAGTCAAGGAGTTGTTAAGAGTAATTTATGCTAAATTTGAATTTAAAATTATGTTTATTATCTTGTAAGGATTACAAAACTGAAGAAAATGAAGGTGGCAATCATGATCACCGTCATCTTCCTGATCGCTATCATTTTTCCAGCTGTTGAAGGAAAAGGGACCTTGAACGACAAGGTAGTATTTTTTTTCAGTTGTTTTAGGTTATCTCTTTATTAATATGATTCATTCAAACTTCCAAAAAATAGAATGAATTTATTGAAAATTATATTAATGAGATAATTTGTTAGGGGTATTAATAAGAAAGGACCATATATATAACTAATTCAACAAAACTAGAGTTTGAATTGGATAAAGAGCATATTAAAAATGTTAAAACTCTAGACTATATAAATAAGAAAAGAACTGACATAATTAATACTTCCATAACATGTAACTCGTAAATAATATGTCCAAATTCATGAAAATCATAAATTGGTCAATCAAAGAATCAAGAAATGATAATGCTCATCCAATTTGTAGTTTATTATCAATTGCATGAAAGGTTTAAGTCTAACTAAAGTAACATCAAATAAATAAGTAAATCCAAGTAAATTCAACCCAAAACGCATGGATTATTAGGAGTATTTGATGTATACAATACTACCAACCTAATACCATAGTGTTCGCATACTTGAGAAGCTAGATGACTCCACTAAAACACTATGTAGTTGTTGTCTAGGAACTTTTCGGTAAGAGAACTCAGTAGCTGGGAGAACTTTAAACTCACCACAGGTCCCAGGTTCGAATCCTGGGACATTCACTTCTTACTATCTCAATCGTTAACAAAAAAAAAACTTTTCGGTAAGAGAATCACTTCTTCAATTGCTAACTTGGGACGAAAACTTTTTCTTTCAAGGATATCTAGGGTTTTGGGTTTCTATCTTGAGAAGAAAAGAATGAATAATACACTACAAATAGATAGAGAAAGTCAAGAATATTCCAAAGGTTCATGCAACCTTCTTGAAAATAATATTAAATTCATGACGTATATCCTAAAATATATCTAAAAATTGATGATGTATATCTCGAAATTTTACACAATAACCCCTTTTATAAATAATTATTCTTACCATAATATTCTATTATTGCACTTTAGTACATACATGCATACAACATAAAAGCCAAGACGTCACACACTCACAAATGAACATATATATTTTCACTCATGTTCTATTGTTCTCTAGCTGTCTTTATGGTCGTTAAGGTGATCTGCAGATCAGTTTGAAATTATTGGGCTTGGAACCTCAATAAATACTTAATTCCAACCGCCTTTGATTTCTTAGCATTTCAAACGTGTTTCACCTAATGTACCTGCCAACTCAATAACTAAAATAAACATTGACAAAATAAAAGCATGCTGCAGTTACAAGAAAAACGAAAAGAAAACAATATGAGAAAAGAAATGGTATAACAAGAGCTTTTACTAGAATTATCATAACAGTGAACTGAGAAACCTATTGTTAAAATAAGAACGGTTAATGAAAATAATACAAACAAGAAAACAAAATTCAGTCTGAGTCAATTATATTAATTTAGGATAATTCTTTTATTAACAAATGCTAGGTGGATTTTACATTATCAAAAGTGATTCATGAAGGTGATTTAATAAACGACTGTTTAAGTGATCTCTAATATATAGCTTTTTATTAATTTTATAATTTAATTGCAAAATGTTGCTAAAATTTAACAAGATTAGAACAAGAACGATTGTTGCAAATAATAAAACACACAAACAAAATTAATTCTAGTGAATGATATTCAATTTAAAACGATGATGGAGGGACAGAGAGAGGCAGTAGTGGGAGCTCGTAACCGTATTCTACATAGCTCAGAATCTTGCAGCTTTTATATAGGCTTATGTACGGAGTAATAATGAAAATCTTATAGGCTGTAGTTGCTCCCTACAAGAGCAAACGTCATGCCATTTCCTGAAAGCTCGCGTTTTTTTTTCATCTTGCATAATGCTTGAATCTCCCCAGCCATTGATGCAAAGTCTGACGTAGATCTCATGTATCATGGAAATTAAGCATGCAATTAGTTAATATATAGTTGAGGCAAAGTGGCATCAGAGCGAGAACCAATTTCATTTCATTTGGAAAACCTGGACGTTGTCCCTATGAATTTCCCTGACTAAAATATGTTTGTACCATGCAGACAATTAAGCGGTTTTCTGTATAACAGGGCCTTCATAAAATTCTCAGGAGTAGAAAAAATGGACGTAAACAGAAAAAAGAGAAAGCAAAGAGTACAATGATCTTTTGGCATCTGTGAAGTGTGGCTACCAAGGTAAACGCTGTAGCGTGACAAAGTTCAGAACCGCATTCTCCGCTGTGGAATGCATTTACCACTAGAAGTAGGAATACAGTTTCTCCTGCCTAGTGTTGTTTTAACTGAAAGTTAATTGTATCTTTTTTTGGTAAAAAGAATATTCCAAGTTTTTTAATACACCGATATGCTTAACTGGCTTATCTGTTTTAGAACCCATCGCTCTGTGTCTTTGTTGACAAGGTCGCTCTTTGTTGCTGGAAAAGATTGCAAACGGATACTTTTTGTTTTTCATCTTTTGATCAGGATTCACGAGACTCGCCTTCCATATGTTGCAGGGTTATTTGTAGGTTGTCTTATAAATTTCTAACAGGAACTGAAACTTAATTTAGACCCAGTGAATGCAAACAAGAGCTAAAATTTAAAGAACACGTATAATCTTTCCATTTCATTCTTGAGAAAAGAATGGCGAGGAATGGATAAAAGATCCAGCAAACGATATATATCTGAACTGCTAGTATCACTGCTTAGCCATGTATCAACTGTTATTAAATCTGTTCTGCAACATAAAAATCAAACCCAAACGTAATCAACCGAGACTCGAAAGATTGCTATTTTCATGAAATTTACTGGGATTCAACGTTGAGGAGGTCTTTTCTTTCAAACTCTTGCAGAAGGTAATGACACTCTTTGCTTTATTTCTTATAAATCTCGCTTATCTTGCATGCAAAACGGTAGAGAAAATCACTTCCCACGCAAACTTAATATTATTTCTTCATTCATTTGATTTCACTTCTAAGCTATTTACAACATTTCTACTTGTTGTAGTCATCAATGGTAAAAATAACAATGAGCCAACATGGCTCACAGTCAACTAAATTAACTATTTAAAAATGTTTTTTTTTTCAAGTATTAGCCTTATAGATTGAATTTGATACCAAAATGTGATTTTCTTATACAAATTTTACCTTTCGTTAACCACAAAGCATCTCATCAATACCTTTCCATAGTTTCCATTCTCAAAGTAACAAACGATCCTGTTTCAATTTTTAGTCATCAATTTGATACCAAAATGTGATTTCCAAGCATATTCTTTCTCAACGCTAGCATGTGAGAAGCTCTGGTGGAAGGCCAAACGCAGCAAGATGGGAAGGAGGAGAGATGATCTCATGACGATCAACTAGGGATTAGTAACTTGCCTGGGAGAGAAAGAGGCTGGTTTTGATGAGAAGGTGATGAAATGGTGCATTTTATTTATAGATGGAATTTGATTATTATGATAACGCCTCCATCAGTTTGTTTCAATGGTTGTTGGTTTGTTAACTTTCTTTTTTGGAAATTCAATGGATAGAAATAGTAGCCATTACTTCTTCTTCCTCTATCAGCTTTGTCTTCTCCACCGAGCTTTCTATCTTCTGCTATACTTTAAACTCTTCCATATTATGTAAGAGAACCCACAAAAAACAGAAAGATGGAGGGACAGAGAGAGGCAGTAGTGGGAGCTCGTAACTGTATTCTACATAGCTCAGAATCTTGCAACCTTTATATAGGCTTACGCACAGAGTAATAATGAAAATCTTATAGGCTGTAGTTGCTCCCTACAAGAGCAAACGTCATGCCATTTCCTGAAAGCTCGCGTTTTTTTTTCATCTCGCATAATGCTTGAATCTCCCAGCCACTGATGCAAAGTCTGATGTAGATCTCATGTTTCATGGAAATTAAGCATGCAATTAGTTAATATATAGTTGAGGCAAAGTGGCATCAGAGCGAGAACAATTTCATTCCATTTGGAAAACCTGGACGTTGTCCCTATGAATTTCCCTGACCAAAATATGTTTGTATCATGCAGACAATTAAGCGATTTTCTGTATAACAGGGCCTTCATAAAATTTTCAGGAGCAGAAAAAATGGACACAAACAGAAAAAAGAGAAAAAGCAAAGAGTACAATGATCTTTGGCATCTGTGAAGTGTGGGTACCAAGGTAAACGTTGTAGCATGACAAAGTTCAAAACCGCATTCTCCGTTGAGGAATGCATTTACCGCTAGAAGTAGGAATACAGTTTCTCCTTCCTAATGTTGTTTTAACTGAAAGTTAATTGTATCTTTTTTTGGTAAAAAGAATATTCCAAGTTTTTTAATACACCGATATGCTTAACTAGCTTATCTGTTTTAGAACCCATCGCTCTGTGTCTTTGTTGACAAGGTCGCTCTTTGTTGCTGGAAAAGATTGCAAATAGATACTTTTTGTTTTTCATCTTTTGATCAGGATTCACGAGACACGCCTTCCATATGTTGCAGGGTTACTTGTAGGTTGCCTTATAAATTTCTGATAGGAACTGAAACTTAATTTAAACCGAGTGAATGCGAACAAGAGCTAAAATTTAAAGAACACGTATAATCTTTCCATTTCATTCTTGAGAAAAGAATGGCGAAGAATGGATAAAAGATCCAGCAAACGATATCTAAACTGCTAGTATCACTGCTAAGCCATGTATCAACCGTTATTAAATCTGTTCTGCAACATAAAAATCAAACCCAAACGTAATCAACCGAGACTCGAAAGATTGCTATTTTCATGTGTCAGAAATTTACTGGGATTCAACGTTGAGGAGGTCTTTTCTTTCAAACTCTTGCAAAAGGTAATGGCACTCTTTGCTTTATTTCTTATAAATCTCGCTTATCTTGCATGCAAAACGGTAGAGAAAATCACTTCCCACGTCGCAAACTTAATATTATTTCCTCGTTCATTTGATTTCACTTCTAAGCTGTTTACAACATTTCTACTTGTTGTAGTCATCAATGGTAAAAATAACAATGAGACAACATGGCTCACAGTCAACTAAATTAACTATTTAAAAATGTTTTTTTTTCAAGTATTAGCCTTATAGATTGAATTTGATACCAAAATGTGATTTTCTTATACAAATTTTACCTTTCGTTAACCTCAAAGCATCTCATCAATACCTTTCCATAGTTTCCATTCTCAAAGTAATAAACGATCCTGTTTCAATTTTTGGTCATCAATTTGATACCAAAATGTGATTTCCAAGCATATTCTTTCTCAACGCTAGCATGTGAGAAGCTCTGGTGGAAGGCCAAAAGCAACAAGACGGGAAGGAGGAGAGATGATCTCATGACTATCAACTAGGGATTAGTAACTTGCCTGGGAGAGAAAGATGCTGGTTTTGATGAGAAGGTGATGAAACGGTGTATTTTATTTATAGATGGAATTTGATTATTATGATAACGTCTATGTCAGTTTGTTTCAATGGTTGTTGGTTTGTTAGCTTTCTTTTTTGGAAATTCAATGGATAGAGATAGTAGCCAATAAAATCCTTAATTCACAAAAATCAAAACCCAAAAATGGAGGAATTAGAAGTATAGAATTTGGAGGGATTAGAAGTAAAGAAATTTTGATGTTGCTGGCTCAACTACTGTCGCGTGGAGACTGGAGTCTGGAGAGCAGAAGACCGGGCGGAATCCAAAGCCAAAGCGAAATCTTCATTTGAAAATCCTCTTGTGAAAATTAAGAGAAATTTGTAGAGGAGAGTTGAGAAAGTTGTAGAAGTGAGTTGTGAAAAAAAATGAATGATTTGAGGAAGTATTTATATGTTAAAACTTTAGATTTAAAAAAAAAAAAAAATTGTAAGTGGTTGTTGCATTATATTTTCCAGCCATTGCAAATTGCAACGGCTGGTTGCTGCTTTGCAACCGTCCATTGGACCATTGCAGATTTTTAATTTATTTTTTTTTGAACCGAGTCAATTTTACTGTAGACAGGCCGGCCCGGTCTTGGGTCTTTCATGGGCCAAACTGGGCCTACTCCGCGGGCCTTGGCTGGCCTGACAGTTAGGCCCGACACAGCCCACGGTCCACGACGGGCCTGGCTCGGCCCGACCCACGAAATCTTTTCCCTGGCCTGGGCGGGCCTGGCTCGATTTCCATGTCTATATATATATATAGGTTAAATATCGAGAGAGATCAAGAGACCGAGATACTGAGAGATCGAGAGACAAAGGAGATAAGGTCAACACTACTTAAGGATCAGTAAAGTTCATACATTATTTTTCAGTAAATTATGTATATTTAATTTATAATTTATTGAATAATAATTTTAATATTTATTGTGTGATTTTTTAATAATTATTAAAATTATTTTTAAATAATTTTTAGATGTGATACAACATTATTTACTAAAAAAAATGTAAAGACCCCTAGTTATCCTTAAATAGAGCCTACTTTATTAGACACAGCTACGGTCTGTCCGCATGAATGGGATGTTTATGGACGGACCGTAGCTGATCACTTCTCTTACACTTTATCCCAGTGCTCTAGCATCGACAGTTGAATTTCTATGACGTCAAAATCGAAATACATAGTTGGCCTCACATGTTTGTCGCATGCCATGTTTTGTGTCCCAGAATTAATATTGGCTTAGACTAAGTACCCAACCCAAGGTCAATTGAACCTATAGAGTTTGAGATTGTGTTTGGTTTATATTACATTTTATGATTTTTTTTCACATAATTTACTTGTTCTAAGTTTCCATTTCGATCAAATTTGTATAATATAAGTTATGATAATTTCTATAGCTAAGTTGATTATATTTTCCTGTTTAGTTTAGATTCTGACTATAAAACAACTTCTTTTAGAATTTAAATGGCATACCTTGGACCAAACACAAACTTAAAATCTCTTGTAATTTATGTTTGACATTGTTAGATGCAAGAACATAGAATCATGGATAACGTAGCGAAGTTCATCATCGTTGTCTTACTTTATAACACAATCGTGTCCATCAAATATTTCTCTTCTTCTGTTTAATGTAGCACTTCAATAGGTTTACAGGAATATACCTTAGAAAGTAAAATAAATAATTTATGACTTACCAAACATTAGCTAGTTTCTCGATAATTAATTTCACAAAATTTAATTTGGTTAAATCTCCTACACAACATGCGACAAGAATCCAATAATTAGTGTCAAAAATCAATTGTCAATTTATGATAAGTCGACAACTATACATTAATCCTAATTCTAGCCAAACACTACAGAAAACACAAGCTGTTGTGATAATAACATACACTACTCAAGATCAGGCTACTTCATTTACGGAATCCAATCATTTCATCATTATCAATAAGTGAATGAAGTTGTCTGTTTTAATCAAGTTTCTATATTTAATTTTTTTATTTGAGAATTACTTTTCCGTTTAAATTCTAGAACTTCGAACTCCGAACAAATGACTTTTTCTTCAATTAGCTCTTGAACTTGAATGAATCAAGCCACCTCCTCCTTCTTAAATTTTAATTCGTCTCTTATCAACATTCTTCACCTTTTTATAAAACTTTCCGTACCTAAAACTAACTAATTCTACAAGGGTGTATCTGCAAAAACGCCTAAAATGGTTGCAGGAACCAGACCACTTGTTTTTTTTGAGATAGATAGGATTTCATCGACTTTAACGCCTGGCAAGAAAACATCGTCAAAGTATTAATATTACAAAACCGCAGGCATATCTGCCATAAAAAAGTCTCAAAATTTATCCCCAAAATTTATCCGCAGGAACCAGACCACTTGTGACTTTATCCTCTACGGCTCTACCTCGTATCTTCTTCTCTCCTCCCCCACCTCCGCTCCCTGCCACTTCACCAGCATCACCACCACCGTCCCCACTCGGCCATGGTGACCCCCACCGCCGCCACCCTCACCTCCCGCCACATCGCCGTCATCGGAGCGGGCGCCGCCGGCCTTGTCGCGGCCCGCGAGCTCCGCCGCGAGTCTCACACTGTGGTCGTCTTCGAACGGAGCAACTCCGTCGGGGGGACGTGGATCTACACTCCCCATACCGAGTCCGACCCCATGGGGAAGAACTCATCTCGTGAAATTGTCTATTCCAGCCTCTACGACTCGCTCCGTACGAACCTGCCACGGGAGTGCATGGGGTTCCTCGACTACCCCTTCGTGGCTGGTTCCGATGAGGTGGGAGGGGATGGGAGGAGGTTCCCCGTGCATAGGGAGGTGTTGGGGTACTTGGAGAGGTTTGCTACGGAATTTGGGGTGGAAGGGGTGGTGAGGTTTGAGAGGGAGGTGGTGGAGGTGGAGATGGGTGTGCAGGGTAAGTGGGTTGTGAGGTCGAGAGGTGTGGGCTGTGGTGGTGGCGGTGTGGATGAGGAGGTTTATGATGGAGTTGTTGTTTGTAATGGGCATTACACCGAGCCTAGGGTTGCAGAGATACCAGGTATATCTAGAATCAGTACATAAAGCGATTGAAGTGTGAGTTTTGATGTAGTTTGGATATAAGTTTTATATGAATTGTGTTTGCATTGAGTATTTGAGTCATGTGTATCGCAAGAAGTTGCCTAGACATGACTCTAGGTGGATCTTATATCATGGATAATAATCATTCTGTATTTGTTGATAGACTATTCAGCCAAATTTGTGTAAATCTAAATGTTTTGCTTCTTGTTGCTTATCATGTGATTTTTCAGGTATTGATGCTTGGTCTGGAAAGCAAATTCATAGCCATAATTATCGCGTCCCTGAACCATTCACTGATCAAGTGCGTATTTACTATTTCATTATTTGTCTTACACTTAAAATAATTATATGTTGTGTCGAGTGGTGAAGAGAAAACAGAGAATACGAACGATGCTCACATCCCAAGCATCCAAATCCTCCTCCACAGACGAACCTCACATGAAACCTTAGACATGAAGAGAAGAGGGAGGAGTTCTCTCCACACAATTGGAGACAAAATAGGGCTACATTATGCCAAAAGAGATTACATATTCTGTGTCTTAGCCTTCTTAAATACTAGAGCACCTAACTGGTCAAATGACCAAACTAACCCTAAACAAAGATATAATTCAAGACATATTTACAACAATCTCCACCTTGTCTTGA
>JAMKQA010010415.1:0-15957 GCA_024699735.1 Posidonia australis
TTTTGCTGAAACGGTATGCCGCTCTTGATGCCGGTATGCCGTTTGTGATTTCATGATAAGACACTTATATCTTTTTCAAGTTATAATATTTTATGAAAATATGCACAAGTAAATAATCATCAAAATTAATGTCATATTTCTAACAATAAGTTCATTTATTGACCAATCATCCCTATGTGTGTTGTAGGAAACCTTAAAGAGGTTATACTCAAGCAGTAGTGTCTACAAGATGAAGTGGACTAAAAAGAAGTCGAAAATGGTAATCTTTAGGTCATTCGGTTTTCAAGTTACCTGCCTTTGCTTGATCAGATCCAACAAATTGTTGCTCTATTGTTTTCAAATAAGTTGTCGCCAAAGTATTAGAAGTCACAGGACCTTGAATATCTCTAGGCATATGTTGTAACATAAATGTAACAATCGTAAATTTATTTTGTAATTATTTACATTTTTAATGAATTTATTTCTGGACGAATGTTACTGTTCCCGAGGCCCGTTGTGTGAATTTGTGATTTTAAGCTTGGACTTTGTGGACCGACTACTATTTGTATGTTCCTGTGCTTATCCTCATGTGGTTGGCACTGTGCGTAGTTGGTACTATGCTTGTAGGCCTGTGTGGGTCTGTGTGGAGCCTACATTTATGGACCAGTTGGTGAGACTTACAGTTGGCCTCGTGCTGGGAGCGAGTGGTTGAAGTGTGTGGTTTTGCTAGTTGTTGCGGATATGCATGGATGTCTGGTTGGTCGCGTGCTTACCTTCCCAGTAGCGTGACTATTTAAGAATGCGAGCCATGCAATGAACCCACCACACCCTTCTTCTCCTCCTTCCTCCTCACATTTTCTCCTACCCTCCTCCTCCTCACGACCGTCGGCACCTTTCCCCATTTCACCTCTCCCCCTCCCCTTCCCTACCCCTCCCCTCCCTTTCCCTCCCCCACCTCACACTCTCCCCCTCCCTTGTCTCTCTTTTCCCTCACCCATTCTCTCTCCCCTGTTTGCTTTCGTCGATGGTGCTGTGAAGAAGCAGAGGACGGCGGCGGCTTGAGGCAATGCGTGGCGGTGCATGGAGCTATGGTGTGGTGTCTCTGAGGTCGTGGGGTAGCCGTGGACGCCTGGA
This sequence comes from Posidonia australis, assembly GCA_024699735.1. Taxonomy (NCBI): domain Eukaryota; kingdom Viridiplantae; phylum Streptophyta; class Magnoliopsida; order Alismatales; family Posidoniaceae; genus Posidonia; species Posidonia australis. Next base: position 1,114 of record JAMKQA010010415.1, read on the forward strand.
GTCACCGGTGGTTGGCTGAAGATCGAAGTGGATCGCCGGAGTGCATTCTCAGGTACGCACCTCACCCTTCGTGTGTAGAAAGCATGAAAATAATAGAAAATAATAGAAATGTATGAAATCTAGGTAAAATTATATTCCTAGAATTTATTGTGAATTTATGATGATTTATGGTGGTATTTATGGCCATTAATGGTGTTGGGTGGTTTTGGGTTATTTTCGACCCCTATGGCTTCTCGAATTTATTTCTCCTTGCATGATAAATGGATTTTGGTTTTACTTGTGTCGATTTGGAGTAGACTCGAGAGTCTACAATATATGTTTTAGTTGGATTTTATGGTGCTTGTTTTGGGAGTCCGTTCCTTGGTCCCATTTTCGACGATTTCGCGGACTATGGCTAGGGGTTGTTTTTTGCTTTCGCAGAAAACGGCATAACAAATCATTTTGGTATGCCGTTTTTCTATCAATTTAGTCCTCTTGGTGTAGGTTTGATCAATCGAACCAAATCGGACTACAGAATTAGGGATTTTCGGTATACCGTTTCATACCTCGAGTGTTGACCTATACCTAGTTTAGACGCTCGATCCTTTTCGATTGATCAAATTAGGGAATTTCGATATTCCGTTTTTTCAAAACGGTCTGTCGATTCAGGCTCCAACCGCCCTTATAAAAAGATGGTTTTCTGTGGATTTTCGGATTAGTTTGTTTTGCCCATTTGATATGGGATCATGGGCTATCAATGGTAGTCTTATGGGACACTTGATGTGTCGTTTTGTCAAGGTTTTGAATGAGTTTCCACAGATATAAAATGCTTTGAAAATGGTTTTCAAAGAGATGAGTTGGCCCGTTTTGGAAAATGATTTTTTTGATTTTCTGTGTGTGGATCGAGATACCGTGGGATCGTGTCTTCGAGACTAGGGAATGTAACGACATTCTTAAGTGATCGGGCGCATCTCCCTGGTTGAGGTCAAAAGTCGAGAGACTAAGGTGAATGTTCTTCGAATCTTAAAAGTAGGCTACTCCTTGACTTTCGTTCGCAAGGCCGAGGTTGAGGTCCGTAGATTAAAGTATCTTGTGGCATGACAGGGAGGTATGATACTCCTATTGTCGCTGTAAGTATTGAGGCTTGAGTGTTGTAGAATGTGAAGGTATGACACTTCCTCCTAAACACTATGTAGAGGATATTATGAGGAGACGTATCCTATGGTAGCTAATGCAGGTGGGACACGTGCCTCGTTGCTGGTAACGTCTTGAGAGACAGGGCTATCTTCCCAGATGGGGTTGGCCTTGTGAGGGTTTTCTAGGTGGGAAAATTACAGGACGGTGATTGCTCCTACACAGGGTGACGTCATCGTGGTAGTACAGTACACATTGGTGGCTACTTGTGACTAGAGTTGGTAGCCTAACGACTGACTTTCCTACTCACTATGTGTGGTTTTGGCCACTGAGGACATTTTTTGTAGTTTTAGACTAGTAAAGCTCTGTTTGCTGTTTTAGCCTATGTGGGCCACGTTGGCTGTGTTTTCGGCCTATTGGACTTGGTTTGTCAGTCTTGATGGTTTTGAAGAAAATGATTTATGAAATGATTTTAAAGAAAAATGAATGTAGATTTGTTTTTTGCCGTTTTCGTGGGATACGTGCTGGGTGACTTTTATCACTCATGCTTGTTTTTTGTGGTTTTTGAGTTGTAGGTGCAGGGATGCAGATGGATTTTAGCATAGTACACATAGTTAGGAGTCTCGTAGCCATACACATAGCTTCATAGTAGTTGATATTACTGTTTAGCTTTTAATTTCCTATAATTTAATTTTTTAAAATTATTATGTAAATTAGGAGCATTACAATAAGTGATAAAGACAACTTATTGGATCTTTCCCATTTTTCATATTGGACCTTTGCATCTGCACTACTTTCTTCTGTGGATTTTGTAGGAGCAAAATCCACTCGAAAGCAAATGTCTAAATCCATTAGGTCTAATTGAAACAGTAAGGATTCCTTCTATTTAGGGAAATTTGTGTCATTCAATAAATGTATTTTAATCATACTTTTATCAACATAAAAGGTTACAAAAAAGTACTCATATTAAAACTTTCTATTTAACAATAACATCATTATAACTCTACGTTAGCAGATGAAATAACATGCTATAAATTAAATAAATATAAAACTAATTTTGCATATATAAATGTCTATGTAACATAGTATCATTGGATACTAAAATGTTCCGTATTAATTATACAAACAAAAGTATTCCACCCATTTAAATATAAGCATAATAATTTCACGTTAGTGAAAACTTGTTAATATCATTTATCTAAATGCAAGTTCGAACACCATCCTTATTAGATTTAAATTTAGACTTTATGAAATTAATACAATCAATTTTTCTTACTTGGTGTCACGTAGGTGAGATTCCAAGTCGTCCAAATTAAAAGTAAAAATGACTTGGCATTCGTGAAACCTTAAAGTTGATAGAATATATGTAAAATTTCTTCAAACATGCTAAAATAACTTTATAAAATGTTAAAATAACTAAAGCATGTTCCTTAATAGCATGGATATAAAATTATCGAATATAGGTCTAATTTGTCTTTAGATGTAATATGCAAAAATAACTATCTATTTATCCAAAATATATAAAAGTCACATGGATAAAATATTCATATAATTAAGTTCAAAATTTCAATCTAAAACACCTTTAAACATGCTTTCTAAAAACATTTAATCATTTAAGCATGAAACATGGATTGAAATGCAATTAAAATAAGCTACAGTAGTTTATTCTAACATAAACTATATTCTGGTCATGCAAAAATATATTTTGGAACAAATATTTTAACTTCAAGGGCCAAACATAAATTTCAGAAACTTATAAAGTTTTCAAAATAACAAATAACTTGAGTGTTATAATCAAACCCAAGACGTAAAACAAATAATAAGTTTCTGTGGGAATTTCGTTAAATCAGAGGACTTAATAGAGTATTCTAGTTAAAATAAACACCTAGATGTAAGAAAACATAACTACAGGGACTAATATATCATTATCACAAAATCAAATACATAGGTAGATTGGATAAATGGATATGCCTCGCATCCATTTACCACAAAACCCAAAAAATCCTAATCAAACATCAAAATCAGGAAGGAAAAGAATGGCGACGATGCAACGACCTCCAGTGGGCACCCAACCACCACATGGGCACCTCCCAAGCACTCGACCATTGATTGGGCACCCATGAGGCACTCGGAGGTGGCCGTCGTGGTCTATTCTGACTATGACGAGCCAAATCAACCATCGAAGGTGGGAAAAAAAAAACCTTAAAAAACTGTTTTGGCCACCAAAAACACCTTAGATGGCCCAAAAAGGCCGATTCTGCCCCATGTGTGTCCTGAAAAGCTGTCCCGGTTGCGGGAATGTATAGGAATGGCTGGAATACGACCTCTACAAGACCCAAAAGGTTGGATATTATATTTTATATCTTTTCCCCATGATTTCAACGTTGTACACGGAACTAAATGCGCACAAAACAAAACCATACGACGAAATCCTCCCTAAAGTCTAAGAAACTACGACAAAAAACGTAGCTTTGGTACCACTTGATAGACTATATGGTGCTTGCTTGATGTCATCATGTTATTGACCTAGATGTATAAGTGTTCTTCTGATGTGTATCTACACAGTAATCACCTCTGCTCCTATAGAGGGAGTTTTCTCAAAACAAGAGAACTGAAAGAGTTGATTTGTGATTGTGTGTTGAAATTATAAAAGGATGTTCCTTATATAGTACATTCTATAGCTGTGTTATAATATCTCTCATAGTTGTGTTACAATTGGATTAACCTACTAATCAAGTTGATTAAGTCATATAAGTTGAACACTTAGACTAAGATCCAATGCTAACTACCATAGACATGTGTTGTTAACAATTCTTACAAATTTGGAATCTGCAACATATGAAAATCTAGTATTCCAAACATTAAAATTTACAAGGATTTGTAACATTTTCACCCCAAATTTCCCAAAACATGTAGAATGAAACACCAAAAGCAAAGTCAGTCCCAACTAGGGCTTCTAAACAAAATGGTTAACACATATTGCATGACTAGATTCTTTGGTTCGAGGTTAAAAAGGACTGAACAATTTGATTTTGTCATGTCGATTTATTATCTGGTAACTATAATGAAGCTCTCAATGCTTCCCAAAAAGGACTTATCAGTGAAGCACAATTTTCAGAATTGATAATGGCTAGGTTGAGCAAAGTCTTTCATTATTTTCAAAAATGTTTTCCTCATTAGGTGGGTAGACATCATACCAAACCACTAATCCCATTCTAAGAATAAAAAATGTGCATTGCCAAATGAAAAAGAGACTTTTAAATTATTTAACGGCAAAGTAGTAATCAATCCAAATCCACACGATTTGGATCCCAAATTGTTATTTTGATGGATGTGTAGCATAAATTACAAGAACCAACTAGATTCACAAGCTTGTGCTTGAAGGTCATGGACAAACAGGCATAATTCAATCCAATTATGAAGATAATAAGAAAATTACATAAGCTAGAACTATAATGACCTAATAACTAAAGAAATTCAAGTTCTTCAATAAAATTCAACGACAATAAAGTTTCACTAGTCCACCACTAATGATGTTATCCTCAAGAGACTATTATTGCTGACAAATACAGACTTTATTAAAGTTGTGGCTACATGATTTAAGTTTCGAGTGAAGAGTTGAAACCTTGAAGGCATTTGAAAATTGTGCATAAATTAAGATTACAAGTCAATGGCATAATGACTTTCAGATTTAATCTTAAAATCAAATATCTAACTTTGCTGCTGCAGATGCGTAGCTTACACTGCTGTCTCGCATGCTTTTGCAATGACTAGATTGTTCATACCTCAGGAAATTTATACATACATTTGTTGAGCAATTCTTTAACATCTGCACACCATCAAGAAAGCTAATGTTAGAATCCAAAAAAGGCAAGCTTATAATATTAAAAAAGGAGGAAACAAAAGTTCATACATGGAGAAAGACACTAATAGGATGTCGTCCACAGATAGTGTTGTCAAATTGCTGAAGATACCGCTTGAATGCATCTGCATCTCTAGTTTCTATAATGTCCATACCCATGTGGTCCAATGCCTCAATGGACTTGTGAATGGCACCATGTTTCTTGTCGTAGTGCTGGTAGTTAAACCTACAAGGACATATATTGATGTGAGACATTGAGTTCTGACGCAAACATTGTAATAGGAGCTATCAATCCAAATTAAAGTGAAATTTCATTTTTCAATTATATTTAGCTGTATACATTAAGCAATATTAAATGTTGTAGCTATTAAACTACATTTCTCCCACAATTATCAGATTATAGCCTCTTTATTTGAAGTTTTGAACATATAATATTTACAAAAAAAATGTGCCCTTGATGATGCTAGGAAAATAAACGCACCCAAAATTCCTAACATATAATTGTTCATAAACAAGCATCCAAAGATATAATCAATCACCTATAGGACGTAAGGTAGTTCATGTCTTGACATGTTTTAACTTTCTAGACGATTCAACAAACCTCATGTGTGTCGGATCCAATACAGAACACGATGGCTGTAGGGAATCAGAAATTTACTTACAGATCCACTCAATTGCTTATACTGATCATAGTTCCACTTTCATCAAGTCAAATCACAGTTGAATGATCAATCGATCCATATTACTTGTACAAACCCAGGTATCCTTGTTACTGAATGGTTAAGGCATTCTTTATTCTTATTTTTTTAAAGAAAAGGTGGGATAAAACCCATACTATTAAGGAGTCATCCAAGAGGAAAGTTATTCTTTATTTTAATTGCTGGATGTCTTCTCATACTGTAAGATATAATTGTTCATAAACAAGCATCCAAAGATATAATCAATCACCTATAGGACGTAAGGTAGTTCATGTCTTGACATGTTTTAACTTTCTAGACGATTCAACAAACCTCATGTGTGTCGGATCAAATACAGAACACGATGGCTGTAGGGAATCAGAAATTTACTTACAGATCCACTCAATTGCTTATACTGATCATAGTTCCACTTTCATCAAGTCAAATCACAGTTGAATGATCAATCGATCCATATTACTTGTACAAACCCAGTTATCCTTGTTACTGAATGGTTAAGGCATTCTTTATTCTTATTTTTTTAAAGAAAAGGTGGGATAAAACCTATACTATTAAGGAGTCATCCAAGAGGAAAGTTATTCTTTATTTTAATTGCTGGATGTCTTCTCATACTATAAGAAATGTTATAAACTACATTTTCAATTTTCAAGAGATCCAACATATGCAAGGAAAACAAAATGCAGAGGACAAGATAAATGAAATTTGGTGAAGAAATTCTAGACTAGGTGAAGTAACAAGAAGTCAGAGAAGCACCTGGAACCCCAGTGGCAGAAGTCTGATGACACAGAAAAGAAATTTTTAGGATCATCAACATATTTAGCGAGCAATCGTCCATACATTGCCTCATTTTCTGAACTAAGGGCACCAACCAAAATAGGCACAATTTTTACAGGAAAACTGAAATAAACAAGAAAAAGATCAGTTTCTTTCCAATAAATAAATAAATACAGGAACCAATGATATGACACCTTACCCACGAAAAACTTTAGCGAGGTAAGGAAGGTGCATCTCCATGCTATGTTCTGCTTCATCAACATTTATGTCCATAAGTTCAAATCTTCCAGTTGCACGTAGTTCCTCATTCACTGAAAACATAACCAAGATAAGAAATAATATGTTGATGATATATTTCTGAACTAGACAGAAGAGCACCAAGATAATTAAGATGCTAGGCACGACCAAAATTAAAAGATTTAATGGTTGCTTATTTTTAAAAAGCTTAAATCACAAGTGTACCAAAGGCAAGTTGTTTTGACTTGAGTCACTTGATTTCTTACTGCTGCTAAATACCACAGACTATTCCCAAACCCAGAAGGCCCTTCATTTTATAGGAAGTCGGGATGTATGTATAAGAAGTATGGAACAACACAAAAATCATTCAAGCGACAAAGAATATGTTGAGATGCCTTGAGTACTAACCCATATGTTAATTCCTAATCAATTAGATAGTTATGGAGCCCTATACCGAAGACCCACCTCCCGTCCCTCTTTCAAAAATGGAGATCTTGTAGTATTGGGATCCATTTAGGACCACATATGTATTGGGAGTCTATATATACTTCTTATGTGCCATTTTCGTATTATATCCAACACCTTTCCTTTATTTTGTACTACCTTCTCCATATAGTCTAGAATGATCTACTGTTTCCTGTGGACATATTCCTTCTGGGTGAACCACATATGTCTGTGTTTTTTTGTGAGTAATTGTTTGTTCTTTTGCTTGATATCTGTAGCAACTTTTTCAGGCTGCTATGTTCTATTTTGGCATTTCAGCAGAAACAGCCATTAGTACAAGAAAGTATTTTTAACCAATTGAATACATTCAACGAAGTAGAGCAAGTTTGGCTCACCACTCAGGTACAATTAACAAGGAAAAAAACTCAAGGATGAGAATTTAATTCAACTCCTGTTATCAAATGAGGAAATGTAGCTAAATGTGGTTAAGGTTTGAAATGACCAAATGTAACTCATGCGTTTAAACTTTGAAATTCCATCAATCAAGTGAGCTCTGTGATCGAAAAAAAACAAATCCCCTCAAAATTTTTCCTTTTTCTTTTATGGGGCTGCAGGGGTAGATTCCCTTCTGAAGTTAGATCAGCCAATTTTGTGAACAATTGGTGGCAGCATACCACAGTAAAATGCGCTGTAAAAATTTTGAGAAGGGCATTATCCTAAATAACATCAAGATAAAACCATTTTAACTGAAAAACTAAAAATGAATTACCTTCCAAATCAATTGACAGGTCTCCAAGAGGGGTGCTGTAAATGGTTGCTCTTGTAAGAGCACACCTTGGGGTGTAATAATGGTGAGATGGACCAAGAAGGAATACACGAGAACTGAAATAAATTATCTGTGAGTTAGTCATGATGGTGAAAAAATTTACAATTTAAGCACCAATATCTCTGAAAACAAGCTTCAAACCATACACTACCAGAACAAAATGAGATTGGAAAGAAGTCAAGAACCAAACAGAAGAAGTAACTCACATGGTTGATGGGTCTATGTTGCCAAATGCATATGCTGCGCATCGACCTGAATAAGAATAACCAGCATGCCTGTGGTTTGAATACCATTGAAACATCAATGAAGCTTGACAAAATGAGGAAATAAATTAGATGCCCTATAGACATCTGATCCAACAATAAAAATGTTTATCAATTATCGGGATGGTATAACCAACTTACGGGGCAATTACACCTCTTACAGCTGGAGATTTAATCAGTCCAGATGCTCTGAGCCATCCATCAAGTTCTTCTTCTAGCTTTTGTGCTTCAGTAATAAACAGATAAACAGTACATGAAAAGATGGTAAAAAGAATGTTAAGCACTGTGCCTGATTCCCAAGGCAACAAGAAGAGGTTTAGGCAACAAGAAGAGGTTTAGGCAACATAAACTGCTTTCTTTAGGTTACTTTCCAAGGGAAGCAATAAAAGTATCAATATTGTTTGTTTTACACTAGAACAATACTTTCTCTTCACATCGATTCAATATGTACTAATAAACCTATAATAGGTAAAGAGTGATAACAATATAAGTAAAGTTGTAAACTTGAACTTCAAATGTACGTTAAACGGAATCAAGCATGTGAAAACTGAAACTTAGCACCAAATGCATAACTGATACCACAGATTTCTCCTTAAGTTGTGGTCTTGGATCCTAATTCCACTGTTAGTGCAAAAGAATTCACAATTGAGTTCTCACGGAATGTCAAAACTTCTTCCACGACATGAATGTACCACAAAATGCTTGACTCATTTCCTGATTCTACGTAAATGCAAACTCTTGGACTCCAAGCAGATCATTAAGCATAACCCATCGCCCAGCTTGTGAAAAATCAATAGTCTCACAAAGCCAGGTCCACTACCAGAGCATTTCCCACACAGAAATCTCCCATCAAATGCTTGACCCATTTCTCAATTGTGCATGAAGGTCTAAGCTTGAACTCCAATAAGATTATACTCAAATCCCCATCACGCAAAAAAACAACGCTACAGCAACCACATCTACTAAACTTTTCCCAAACCATCAAATGCTAGACCCAATTTTGCAAAAAGTAGAGTCTTGAACTCCAAATAGAGCATACCCAAAACTCCTAGTTCCCAATTCCGAAAACACCAGATTCGACGGGAACAACTCACCGTTGTTGGTGTACCAGGAACCAGCATGAGCGGCCCTTCTCACCCTCTGCATCTCGACTCTCCTCCTCCCCGAACTCCGACCCGTTTCAACAGCAATGGATCCTGAAAATTGCAGAAGAGGAGGAAGATTGGAACAGGTAAACAACAATCTGCAACCCCTTGCAGACGTTGGGTCGGTCTACTACTACTCCACTCCCTTTTCCAAACTTCATACCTTTGCGTTTGGCTTACGCCTCGACGTCGGCTGTGCAAACAAAATCCAGGTTCTTGGCAGCGGATCCAACGCGAAGACGGCAAATATCACGGATATCCCTCTGTCATCGGTTGTTGTACTCATCTATTCTTATAGATTTTTTTCCTGTGATCAGTTTCGTCTCATATCCGGTTCCCTTATTTACGATAGTTTTTTTTTAGGATGAATAATACGTGATTTTTTGAATTCTCAATGGTATTTGGATGATATATTATAAAATATAGGCCGATTTTTGTGCAGATTCCTGCAGGCAACTTAAATTGTCTTGTTCTCAACTATTGGATCGAGTAAATCAACTATCATGGTGTAGTTGATCAGGAAGAGTGGAACTTTTATCTTTCTCTTAAGTTCGAATCTCACGAACCACGATAAGAAAATATTTACATACCGTTATCAAAAAAAAACCATTGGATCGAGTCAATGGCTGAATGTTTTTTCTGTTCCCAACGGTTGTGCAATAATAACGTATTTTTTTCAGATCAACAATACTTCTCACGGTTAACTTCTGTAATCCTTCTTAATTCATGAGACACCTAAGCCTTTCAACATCATCCCATCTTCCTGAATCAATATACATATTAATAAGAATAATAAAGATGTTGTGCTCCAACGCAAAAATATGTTTAGCTGCAAGCTCTGCTAAGTTGATGTTGTTGTGATTTCTACTTGCTGTCAATAGAGAACCCCATATTCTTGCTGTTGTAGCACAATAAACAAACCACCTAGCACTTGGTATGTATACGATAACAATCATTCAAGACTAACTAACGAAAAACAACATTGCAACCACTTAGCACTTAACACTAAAACTAGACAAATTTGCAAAGAAATCATCTCAACAAAGGCTTTTCAAATAGAAAGATTAATCTCATTAGGTTCATTCATTTTTAACAGTCTCATAGAAAATATTGTCCAATGTTAGTTATGTAAGTTTGAGAAATCAATTCATTGTCAAGTGTATTACAAAGGTTTTCCTCCTTAATGTCATCATAAAAGAGCCTAACAATGTGTGACAATTCATTGTTAGGTGTGTTTACAAAGTTTTCCTTACAAATACACCTCCACCTGTTAATTTCTTTCTCTTAGTATCGTCTATCTTTTAAATACTTTTCACAATGTTTAAAACAAATAAAATTCCTTGTTATCATTTGTGTAGTGTTTTTTGAATTCCTAAACCAACTTCTCTGGATGGAAAATTCTTTTATCCTAGTATATACATTGTAGTACAAATATGCTTCATTCTCTAAACTAAATTTCATACTCATATAAGGTTGAATAGGCACTTTAGAAGTGTATTGTGGTGTACTTTGCTCCTCCAACTCTTCTTCTTCTATATCAAGATCTACACAATTGTTTTCTTCTTTATTGCTACACAAATCTTCCTCATCTGTATTAACATCTATAGATAAATTTCCATATTTATTGGCAAAATCTTCATCGACATCTATATAATCCTATATATACAAAATGAAATGTTACCTTCATTGTCATTCTAAAGAAGAGGTGAAAAACTATCATAGAAAAATTTTAACAACTGACAAAATATTTGCAAAACAAAAATGAATGGCTTGCATTTTTCACTCGTACGTATGTTGATACTTGAGTATGCATACTTTGCAAAAATATAGAAATAAGTACAATTTGCATTTTTCATTACTAGGTTGAAGAGTGAATGCCACAAATATACATAAAATCGTTTAGCCAAAACTCAAATTGATGATGAAAAAGTAGCCAATCTAAAGGAAAATCAAATAACAAAAACAATAGACCGAAAAGTAGAGATCAAGCTTGTGACCATGTCAACCCGAGAGTCCAGCGCGGAGTCGCACTAAAGGGAAGAGATCACAGCCATGGCAAGATGGCGAAGGCGCAAGATAGTATAAAAGAAAAAGAAAAGGAGTTGCTACCTAGTCTTTTAAGGGAAAGACGAGGAAAACCACAAAAGATTGAATGCATGGAATGTAGATGTGAAGGCCAGATGTCTGCTAACCAGAGGATAGATAAGGATTCCTATTACGCACGAGGAAGGTATTAGGCACCCTCGTGCGTCCAAGAAATTCGGTCTTTCTAGCCTAAATCGCTTGCTACGACTGAATAAATGCTTGCTAAGCCTAAACCATGCTCTAAACATGCTAATGTGATTGCCATGACAAGATTGGATGGATGTGCGTGACGATATACGAAAATTGCGAAGAAATCCACATAAAAATGACGAAATCGCAAAATACGACACGACAAAGGGAATCACATGAAATGACGAAGTTCTTAATGAGAAAGGCTCAGAAAATTATCCTGACCTCAAGAAAATCGATAATGCAAACAATCTAGATCAGCAGAAACATAAAAAAAAACATTGCCGAAATCTGAGTGGAAAAATTGCGGAGAAGTCCGTGTAAAACGGTAAACTTGGATGTGTAAAGTAATTCACATAAAATGACATTATTTTTGCAAAGAATGACTCAAAAAATCACACTAGTGTCAAAGAGATCAAACATACTACAAACCCAAATTATTAGAAGTGCACAAAACATCATGGAGATCTGAATGGGAAAATTGCAAAGATACCCCCATGAAATATACAAATGACATGTGAGGAAAATCACATAAAATGACAGTGTTTTTGGACTGATTGCTCAGGAAAACCATATTGATGTCAAAAAGATAGAAAGTGGGATCAACCCAAGTTCTTGGAATTATAAAAAAGGGTTGTGAAAATCAAAAAGAGAAAATAATCCGCAAATGGGCAAATGTGGGCATTTCGGTCAGTTTGTGTACGCCATCGGGCGATGAAATCCAAATCAAATAAAAAAGTCTTAAATGTTGGACTAAAGCGGATCAAATCGAAATATCGAATGAGAAATTCTGAAAGCAAAATGAAGAAAGAAATTTCCGAAAGAAAAGCATGAAATGTGAGCTCGCTAAAAGGAGGACCGGATGCGCAAATGTGATGAAAATTATATGAAATAGATGAATAAGTGCCTAAATGTGTAAAAAATTCTTAAGGATGACTTGGACAGGGATTACGCAAGATTGAGTGCGAAACTAAAGTGCATACATACGGATCAAAGACATAAGGGCAATTTGGTCATTCCCATGGCCAGATGCAAGTATGGGGATGATGCATGATATAAGTTATGTCGAAGTACGTACAAAACATTCAGAAGGTGTTATTTGCAAGAAAACATGAAGGGAAAAATAATATCATGATATAAACACAGTAAAAGACAAATATGGGGACTAAAACGTAAAATTCACAAAAAGAGTGAGAATCTGAATGAATACTACATTCATGACTTCTATTCTAGCATGCAAATGATGGACCAAATGTGAATGTGGCACTAAAGGTGTGAAAATTGAACTTTGGTAATTTTCTAAAAACTTAGGGTCTAAAATGCAAAATTCACACATAAGTGCAAATAGGGTCAAAATATGAAACTAAAGGTCAATTCACAGTGAAAACATGATTTTTAAGTGGAATCTACGATTAAATAAGAAAAACAAGAAATGCAATAAGTGAAAAATAACAATAATATGCAAGAAAACATTTCAAAACCCTAAAGGATGGATTTAAAACTAATCTAAGGGTCTATATGCAAATTGTCTGTGCTTAGGAATTATTTATTAGGAATCCAGGGGCTTATGTGCAAAATTCCAGGGGCCTGAATGTGATAAAAGAAAAGATTTTATAATGATCAGTGTAATTATGTAATTTCTTAGGATTAAAATGCAAAATTCACAAGGAAAAACCATTTTTTAATGTTCTAGGGGCTTAATGCAAAAGGTTAGGACCTAAGTGTAAATAAAATTCAATTTTTATAATGGCCAGTGTGATTTTAAATCTTTTAGGGTTCAGAATGCAATTTTATAAGGAAAACTCATTTTTTAATGTTCTAGGGGAACTTAATGCAAAAGGTCTAGACCTAATTGTAAATAAAATTTGATTACAGGGACCTAAGCCTGATAAAATATCCATAAATGCATTAAAAATGAAATGTCCCAAGATGTAGGGGATTATATGCAAATTTCACAAAGAAAATAAAAGAATTAAAAGTTTTTAAAACTGTAGGGACTAAAGTACAAAAAAGTAGGACTTAAATTAAATGAAAAAAGATCTAATAGTAATAACTAAGGACTTAATAAAAAAAACCTAAACTAAAGGGGCCTGGACCTAAATAACTCTCCTTCGAAGATCGCTGGAGGATCACCGACGTTCTCCCTCCGACGATCTCTCCGGCGATGAAGCTGCGACGATCCAGCAACGAGGGGCGGCTAGCGACGGTCCCGGAGGCTAGAGTGGGGCATGGCGGAAGTCCCTGGCGCGACGGTAAGGGCTGAAGAAGCTTGAGGAGTCCCCCCCACCTCGCGCTCCAGTGAGGCTCTCCTGTCGGCGACGGAGAAGACAACAGCGAGGCGACTGGAGCGACGTGGGGACATGCGGTGGACCTCCGGAGCGGCGCGAGGAATCCTCCGGTGGCTTCGACGAGGGTTGAGGTGGCCCTACTTGCTCCCCCCATCCCCTACGTCGGCGGTGGTGGCTGCGGTGGATCGTCGGGGCACTTTGGTGGTCCAAATGGAGATGGAGCGGCTCGGATGGCTTCGTGGGGAGGTGGAGAAGCTTCCCAGAGCAACGATGCGGCGCGAGAGTGCCTGGAGTGCTCTAGCGTTTCCTCGATGGTGGTCAGCGGCGGTGGCTGGGCTGCGGCGACGACGCAACGGATCTGGTATCGACGGTGGGAGTCCTTTGGGTTCTCAGGTGCTTTAGCGTTATCTTAAACCGAGTTTTGACAATGAAGGAGCTAGGATTGTTTTGGTGGGATTGTGAACACAAGTAAGTGTTGCATCTTTTGCATATAAAGGGAAAATCTCAAGAGAATCTTGAGGAGTGGACTAGGCCGGGGTTTGGCCGAAATACTATAAATAACGTGTATCTTTATTATCTCTTATATCCTTCATGTGCATGAGTTAGTATAAATTTCAATCTTGTATGATTTTGATATAGCTTCTTGTTACAAATTTCATTTTGTCAAACTTATACCTAAAATTGGATAATTTTATATTAGAAAATTAAGATTCTTTATTCACCCCCTCTAGAGAAGCCACTCGATCCTACAGAGGGGCCTCTTGAGGGCCTTGCCTGAGGCCAAGTGGCTCGAGGCCTCACTAGAGGGATGAACCCACCATCAACGGTGAGGTGACATCGGCCTGAGGGAGGATTCATTCGGCGAAACGCAACCAAAACCTCAAGGATGCGGTCTAGATCTAACGGGGGGGGGGGGGGGGGGG
>JAMKQA010010419.1:0-12161 GCA_024699735.1 Posidonia australis
CTCAAAGGCGAGAGGGGGTGCCTTGACTCCGTCCGTTCGGATAGGACCTCAAAGGTGAGAGGAGGTGCCTTGACTCCTTCTGTTCGGATAGGATCTCAATGGCGAGAGGCGGTGCCTTGACTCCGTCCGTCTGGATAGGACCTCAAAGGTGAGAAGGGGTGCTTTGATTCTGTCCGTTTGAATAGGACCTTAAAGGCGAGAGGGGGTGCCTTGATTCCGTCCGTTCGGATAGGTCCTCAAAGGAGAGAGTGGGTGCCTTGACTCCGTCCGTTCGGATGGGACCTCAAAGGCGAGAGCGCGTGCCTTGATTCCGTCCGTTTGGATAGGACGTCAAAGGTGAGAGGGGTGCCTCGATTCCGTCCGTACAGATAGGACCTCAAAGGCGAGAGGGGGATAAGACCTCATAGGTGAGAGGGGTGCCTCGATTCCGTCCGTATGGATAGGACCTCAAAGGTGAGAGGGGGTGCCTTGATTCCGTCCGTTTGGATAGGACCTTAAAGGGGAGAGGGGGTGCCTTGACTCCATCCATTCATATAGGACCTCAAAGGCGAGAGGGGGTGCCTTGACTCCGTCTGTTCGGATAGGACGTCAACGGTGAGAGAGGGTGCCTTGACTCCGTCCATTTGGATAGGACCACAAAGGCGAGAGTGGGTGCTTTGATTCTGTCCGTTCGGATAGGACCTCAAAGGCGAGAGGGTTGCCTTGACTCGGTCCGTTCAGATAGAACCTCAAAGGCGAGAGGGGGTGCCTTGAGTCCATCTGTTCGTATAGGACCTCAAAGGCGAGAGGGGGTGCCTTGACTCCGTCCATTTGGATAAGACCTCAAAGGCGAGAAGGATGCCTTGTTTCCGTCCGCTCGGATAGGACCTCAAGAGCAAGAGGGGTTGCCATGATTCCGTCCGTCCGGATTGGACCTCATAGCTGAAAGAGGGCTCCTTCACTTCGTTCGTCCGAATAGGAACTCAAAGGCGAGAAAGGGTTGCCTTGATTCCGTCCGTTCGGATAGAACCTTGATGGCGAGAGGGGGTGCCTTCATTCCGTCCGTTCGGATGGGAATTCAAAGGCAAGAGGGGTGCCTCGATTCTGTCCATTCGGATTGCACCTCAAAGGCGAGAATGGGTGCTTTGATTCCATCCGTTCGGATAGGACCTCAAAGGCGAGAGGGGTTGCCTTGATTCCGTCCGTTCGAATAGGACCTCAAAGGCGAGAGGGGGTGTCTTGATAACGTCCATTCGGATAGGACCTCAAAAGCTAGAGGGGGTGTTTTGATTCTGTCCATTTGGATAGGACCTCAATGGCGAAAAGGGTGCCTCGTTTCCGTTCGTTCGGATTGGACATCAAAGGCGAGAGGAGGTGCCTTGATTCCGTCCGTTTGGGTAGGACCTCAAAGGCGAGAGGGGGTGCCATTATTCTGACCATTTGGATAGGACCTCAAAGGCAAGAGGGATGCCTTGATTCCGCCCGTTCGGATAGGACCTAGAAGGCGAGAGGGGATGCCTTGATTCCGTCCATTCTGATAGGACCTCAAAGGCGAGAGGGTTGCCTCGATTTCGTCTATTTCAGATAGGACCTCAAAGGCGAGAAGGGGTGCTTTGATTACGTCCATTCGGATGGGAACTCAAAGGCGAGAGGGGGTGCCTTGATTCCATTTGTTTGAATAGGGCCTCAAAGGCGAGAGGCAGTGCCTTGATTCCGTCCATTCGGATAGGACCTCAAAGGCAAGAGGGGGTGTTTTGATTCCGTCCGTTCGGATAGGACCTCAAAGGCGAGAGTGGTGCCTTGATTCTGTCCGTTCGGATAGGACCTCAAATGCGAGAGGGGTGCCTTGACTCGGTCCATTTGGATTGGACCTCAAAGGCGAGAAGGGGTGCCTTGACTCCATCTGTTCGTATAGGACCTCAAAGGCGAGAGGGTGTGCCTTGACTCCGTCCGTTTGGATAGGACCTCAAAGGCGAGAATGGGGCCTTGATTCCGTCCGTTCGGATAGGACCTCAAAGGCGAGAGGGGGTGCCATGATTCCGTCCATCTGGATTGGACCTCATAGGTGAAAGAGGGTGCCTTCACTTCGTCCGTCTGAATAGGAACTCAAAGGCAAGAATGGGGTGCCTTGATTCCATCCGTTCGGATAGGACCTTGATGGAGAGAGGGGGTGCCTTCATTTCGTCCGTTTGGAGGGGAATTCAATGGCGAGAGGGGTGCCTCGATTCCGTCCTTTCGGATTGCACCTCAAAGGCGAGAATGGGTGCTTTGATTCCGTCCGATCGAAAAGGACCTCAAAGGCGAGATGGGGTCCCTTGATAACGTCCGTACGGATAGGACCTCAAAAGCTAGAGGGGGTGTTTTGATTCCGTCCGTTTGGATAGGACCTCAATTGTGAAAAGGGTGCCATGATTCCGTTCGATCGGATTGGCCCTCAAAGGCAAGAGGGGGTGCCTTGATTCCGTCCATTTGGATAGGACCTAAAAAATGAGAGGGGGTGCCATTATTCCGTCCATTTGGATAGGACCTCAAAGGCTAGAGGGGTGCCTTGATTCCCCCTGTTCGGATAGGACCTAGAAGGTGAGAGGGGATTCCTTGATTCTGTTCGTTCTGATAGGACCTCAAAGGCGAGAGGGGTGCCTCGATTCCATTCTTTCGGATAGGACCTCAAAGGCAAGAAGTGGTGCTTTGATTCCGTCCACTCAGATAGGAACTCAAAGGCGAGAGGGGGTGCCTTGATTCCATCTGTTCGAATAGGGCCTCAAAGGCGAGAGGCAGTGCCTTAATTCTGTCCATTCAGATAGGACCACAAAGGCGAGAGGGGGTGTTTTGATTCCGTCCGTTCAGATAGGACCTCAAAGGCGACAGGGGTGCGTTGATTCCGTCTGTTCGGATAGGACCTCAAAGGCGAAAAGGAGTGCTTTCATTCTGTCCATTCGGATAGGACCCCAAAGGCGAGAGGTGGTGCCTTGATTTCGTCCGTTCGAATAGGACCTCAAAGGCGAGAGGGGGTGCCATGATTCCATCCATTCGGATAGGAACTCAAAGGCGAGAGGGGGTGCCTTGACTCCGTCTGTTCGAATAGGACCTCAAAGGCAAGAGGGGTGCCTTGATTCCGTCTGTTCGGATTGGACCTCAAAGGCGAGAGGGGGTGCCTTGACTCCATCAGTTCGGATTGGACCTCAAAGGCGAGAGGGGGTGCCTTGACTCCGTCTGTTTGGATAGGACCTCAATGGTGAGAGAGGGTGCCTTGACTTCGTCCGTTTGAATAGGACCTCAATGGCGAGAGGGGTGCCTTGATTCCGTCTGTTCGGATAGGACCTCATAAGTGAGAGGGGTGCCTTGATTCCGTCCGTTCGGATAGGACCTCAAAGACGAGAGGGGTGCTTTGATTCCGTCTGTTCGGATAGGACCACAAAGGCGAGAGGGGTGCCTTAATTCCGTCCGTTCAGATAGGACCTCAAAGGCAAGACGGGGTACCTTGATTCCGTCCGATGGGATTGGACCTAAAACGCGAGAGGGGGTGCCTTGATTCTGTCTGTTTGGATTGGACCTCAAAGGCGAGAGGGGTGCCTTGATTCAGTCCATTCGGATAGGACCTCCAAGGCGAGAGGGGTGCCTTGATTCCGTTCGTTCAGATAGGACCTCAAAGGTAAAAGGGGGTGCCTTGATTCTGTCTGTTCAGATAGGACCACAATGGCAAGAGGGGGTGCCTTGATTCCGTCTGTTTGAATCGGACCTCAAAGGAGAGAGGGGTGCCTTGATTCCGTCTGTTCGGATAGGACCACAAAGGCGAGAGGGGGTGCCTTGATTCCGTCCATTTGGATAGGACCCTAAAGGCGTGATTGGGTGCCTTGATTCCGTCTGTTTGGATTGGACCTCAAAGGCGAGAGGGGTGCCTTGATTCCGTTCGTTCAGATAGGACCTCAAAGCCGAGAGGGAATGCCTTGACTCCGTCCGTTCGGATAGGACCTCAAACATGAGAGGGGGTGCCTTGACTCCTTCTGTTTGGATAGGGCCTCAAAGGCGAGAGGGGGTGCCTTGACTCCGTCCGTTTGGATAGGACCACAAAGGCGAGAAGGGTGGCTTGATTCCGTCCTTTCGAATAGGACCTCAAAGGTGAGAGGGGGTGCCTTGATTCCGTCCGTCTGGATAGGACCTCAAAGGCGAAAGAGGGTGCCTTCACTTCGTCCGTTCGGATAGGAACTCAAAGGCAAGAAAGGGGTGCCTTGATTCCGTCCATTCGGATAGGTCGTTGAAGACGGGAGGGGGTGCCTTGATTCCGTCCGTTCGAATAGGACCTCAAAGGCGAGTGGGGTGCCTTTATTCCCTCGTTTTGGATTGGACCTCATGGGCGAGAGGGGTGCCTTGATTCCATCCATCCGGATAGGACCTCAAATGCGAGAGGGGGTGCGTTGACTCCGTCCGTTCAGATAGGACCTCAAGGGCGAGAGATGGTGCCTTGACTCCGTCCGTTTGGATAGGACCTAAAAGGCGAGAGAGGTGCTGTGATTCCGTCCGTTCGGATAGGACCTCAAAGGCAAGAGGGGTGCCTTGATTGTGTCCGTTTGGATAGCACATCAAAGGTGAGAGGGGTGCCAAATTCCATCCGTTCGGATAGGACCTCAAAGGCGAGAGGGACTGCCTTGATTTTTTCCATTTGAATAGGACCTCAAAGGCAAGAGGGGGTGCCATGATTCCGTCTATTTGGAAAGGACCTCAATGGCGAGAGGGGTGCCTTGATTCCATTCGTTCGGATAGAACCTGAAAGGCGAGAGGGTTCCCTTGATTCTGTCCGTTCAGATAGGACCTCAATAGTGAGAGGGGGTGCCTTGATTCTGTCTGTTCGGATAGGACATCAAAGGCGAGAGGGGTGCCATGATTTCGTCCGTTCGAATAGGACCTCAAAGACGAGAGGGGGTACCTTGACTCCGTCCATTCGGATAGGACCTCATATGCGAGAGGGGGTGCCTTGACTCAGTCCGTTCGGATTGGACCACAATGGCGAGAGGGGTGCCTTGATTCTGTCCATTCGGATAGGACCTCAAAGGCGAGAGGGTGCCATGACTCCGTCCGTTCGGATAGGACCTCAAAGGCGAGAGGGGGTGCCTTGACTCCTTCTGTTCGGATAGGACCTCAAAGGCGAGATGGGGTGCCTTGACTCCGTCTATTTGGATAGGAACTCAAAGGCGAGAAGGGTGCCTTGATTTCGTCCGTTCGGATTGGACCTCATAGGCAAGAGGGGGTGCCTTGATTCCGTCCGTTTGGATAGGACCTCAAAGGCGAGAGAGGGTGCCTTGATTCCGTCCATTTGGATAGGACGTCAAAGGCGAGAGGGGTGCCTTGATTCCGCCTGTTCGGATTGGACCTTGAAGGCGAGAGGGGATGCCTTGATTCCGTCCGTTCTGATAGGACCTCAAAGGTGAGAGGGGTGCCTTGATTCCGTCCGTTCTGATAGGACCTAAACGGCTAGAGGGGGAGGCTTGATTCCGTCTGTTCGAATAGGACCTCAAAGGCAAGAGGCGGTGCCTTGATTCCATCCATTCGGATAGGACCTCAAATGCGAGAGGGGGTGTTTTGATTCCGTTTGTTCGGATAGGACCTCAATGGCGAGAGGGGTGCGTTGATTCCATCCGTTCGGATAGGACCTCAAAGGCAAGAGGGGGTGTTTCGATTCCGTCCATTCGGATAGGACCTCAAAGGCGAGAGTGGTGCCTTGATTCTGTCCGTTCGGATAGGACCTCAAATGCGAGAGGGGTGCCTTGACTCGGTCCGTTTGGATAGGACCACAAAGGCGAGAGGGGGTGCCTTGACTCTATCTATTCGTATAGGACCTCAAAGGCGAGAGGGTGTGCCTTGACTCCGTCCATTTGGATAGGACCTCAAAGGCGAGAATGGGGCCTTGATTCCGTCCGTTCGGATAGGACCTCAAAGGAGAGAGGGGGTGCCATGATTCCGTCCGTCTGGATTGGACCTCATAGGTGAAAGTGGGCACCTTCACTTCGTCCGTCTGAATAGGAACTCAAAGGCGAGAATGGGTTGCCTTGATTCCGTCCGTTCGGATAGGACCTTGATGGAGAGAGGGGGTGCCTTCATTCCTTCCGTTCGGAGGGGAATTCAAAGGCGAGAGGGGTGCCTCGATTCCGTCCTTTCGGATTGTACCTCAAAGGCGAGAATGGGTGCTTTGATTCCGTCTGTTCGGATAGGACCTCAAAGGTGAGAGGGGTTGCCTTGATTTCGTTCAATCGAAAAGGACCTCAAAGGTGAGAGGGGTGCCGTGATTCCATCCGTCCGGATAGGACCTCAATGGCGAGAGGGGGTGCCTTGACTCCGTTTGTTCAGATTGGACCTCAAGGGTGAGAGATGGTGCTTTGACTCCGTCCGTTTGGATAGGACCTAAAAGGCGAGAGAGGTGCCGTGATTTCGTCCGTTCGGATAGGACCTCAAAGGCGAGAGGGGTGCCTTGATTGTGTCCGTTCGGATAGCACATCAAAGGTGAGAGGGGTGCCAAATTCCGTCCGTTCGGATAGGACCTCAAAGGCGAGAGGGAGTGCCTTGATTTTTTCCATTTGAATAGTACCACAAAGGCAAGAGGGGGTGCCATGATTCCGTCTATTTGGAAAGGACCTCAATGGCAAGAGGGGTGCCTTGATTCCATTCGTTCGGATAGAACCTCAAAGGCAAGAGGGTTCCCTTGATTCTGTCCGTTCAGATAGGACCTCAATAGTGAGAGGGGGTGCCTTGATTCCGTCTGTTCGGATAGGACATCAAAGGCCAGAGGGGTGCCATGATTCCGTCCGTTCGAATAGGACCTCAAAGACGAGAGGGGGTACCTTGACTCCGTCCATTCGGATAGGACCTCAAATGCGAGAGGGGATGCCTTGACTCTGTCCGTTCGGATTGGACCACAATGGCGAGAGGGGTGCCTTGATTCCGTCCATTCGGATAGGACCTCAAAGGCGAGAGGGGTGCCTTGACTCCGTCCGTTCGGAAAGGACCTCAAAGGCGAGAGGGGGTGCCTTGACTCCTTCTATTCGGATAGGACCTCAACGGTGAGATGGGGTGCCTTGACTCCGTCTATTTGGATTGGACCTCAAAGGCGAGAAGGGTGCCTTGATTTCGTCCGTTCGGATTGGACCTCAAAGGCAAGACGGGGTGCCTTGATTCCGTCCGTTTGGATAGGACCTCAAAGGCGAGAGAGGGTGCCTTGATTTCGTCCATTTGGATAGGACGTCAAAGGCGAGAGGGGTGCCTTGATTCCGCCTGTTCAGATTGGACCTTGAAGGCGAGAGGGGATCCCTTGATTCCGTCCGTTCTGATAGGACCTCAAAGGCGAGAGGGGTGCCTCGATTCCGTCCGTTCTGATAGGACCTAAACGGCTAGAGGGGGAGGCTTGATTCCGTCCGTTCGAATAGGACCTCAAAGGCGAGAGGCGGTGCCTTGATTCCATCCATTCGGATAGGACCTCAAATGCGAGAGGGGGAGTTTTGATTCCGTCCGATCGGATAGGACCTCAAAGGCGAGAGGGGTGCCTTGATTCCATCCGTTCGGATAGGACCTCAAAGGCGAAAAGGGGTGCATTGATTCCCTCCGTTCGGATAGGACCTCAAAGGCGAGAGGTGGTGCCTTGATTCCATCCGTTTGAATTGGACCTCAAAGGCGAGAGGGGGAGCCTTGACTCCATCAGTTCGTATAGGACCTCAAAGGCGAGAAGGGGTGCCTTGACTACATCTATTTGGATAGGACCTCAAAGGTGAGAGGCGATCCTTGATACCGTCCGTTTGGATAGGACCTCAAAGGCGAGAGGGAGTGCCTTGACTCCATCCATTCCGATAGGACCTCAATGGCGAGAGAGGGTGCCTTGACTCCGTCTATTCAGATTGGACCTCAAAGGTGAAAGGGGGTGCCTTGGCTCCGTCCGTTTGTATAGGACCTCAATGGTGCGAGGGGTGCCTTGATTCCATCCATTCGGATAGGACCTCAAAGGCGAGAGGGGTGCCTCGATTCTGTCTATTCGGATAGGACCTCAAAAGCGAGAGGGGTGCCTTAATTTCGTCCGTTCAGACAGGACCTCAAAGGCAAGAGGGGGTGCCTTGATTCTGTCCATTTGGATAGGACCTAAAAGGCGAGAGGGGGTGCCTTGATTCGGTCTATTTGTATAGGACCTCAAAGGCGAGAGGGGTGCCTTGATTTCGTCCGTTCGGATAGGACCTCAAAGGCGAGAGGGGCTACCTTGATTCTGTCCATTCGGATAGGATCTCAAATGTGAGAGGGGTTTCCTTGACTCCGTCCGTTTGGATAGGACCACAATGGCGAGAGGGCTGCCTTGATTCCGTCCGTTCGGATAGGACCTCAAAGGCGAGAGGGTGTGCCTTGACTCAGTCTGTTCGGATAGGACCTTAAAAGCGAGAGGGGTGCCTTTATTCCGTCCGTTCATATAGGACCACAAAGGCGAGAGGGGGTGCCTTGATTCTGTCTGTTCGGATAGGACCTCAAAGGCGAGAGGGGGTGCCTTGACTCCTTCTATTCGGATAGGACCTCAAAGGTGAGAGGGGTGCCTTAATTCCGTCCGTTCGGATAGGACCTCAAAGGCAAGAGGAGGTGCCTTGATTCCGTCCATCTGGATTGGACCTAAAAGGCGAGAGGAGGTGCCTTGATTCCGTCTGTTTGGATAGGACCCCAAAGGCGAGTGGGGTTCCTTGATTCCGTCCGTTCGGATAGGACCTCGAAGGCGAGAGGGGTGCCTTGATTCCGTTCTTTCAGATAGGACCTTAAAGGTAAAAGGGGGTGACTTGATTCTATCCATTTAGATAGGACCTCGAAGGAGAGAGGGGGTTCCTTGATTCCGTCTGTTCGAATAGGACCTCAAAGGCGATAGGGGTGCCTTGATTTCGTCCATTCAGATAGGACTTCAAGGGCGAGAGGGGGTGCCTTGACTCCATCCATTCGGATAGGACCTCAAAGGTGAGAGGAGGTGCCTTGACTCCTTCTGTTCGGATAGGATCTCAATGGTGAGAGGCGGTGCCTTGACTCCGTCCGTCTGGATAGGACCTCAAAGGCGAAAGAGGGTGCCTTCACTTTGTCCGTCCGGATAGGAACTGAATGGCGAGAATGGGGTGCCTTGATTCCGTCCATTCGGATTGGACGTTGAAGGCTAGAGGGGGTGCCTTGATTCCGTCCATTCAGATAGGACCTCAAATGCGAGTGGGGTGCCTTGATTCCGTCGTTTTGGATTGGACCTCATGGGCGAGAGGGGTGCCTTGATTCCATCCGTCCGGATTGGACCTTAAAGGCGAGAGGGGGTGCCTTGATTCCATCCGTTCAAATAAGACCTCAAAGGCTAGAGGGGGTGCCTTGACTCCGTTCGTTTGGATAGGACCTCAAAGGCGAGAGGGGTGCCTTGATTCCGTCTGTCCGGATTGGGCCTCGAAGGCGAAAGAGGGTGCCTTGACTCCATTCGTCTGGATAGGAACTCAATTGCGAGAGGGGGTGCCTTGACTCCGTCCATCCAGATAGGACATCAAAGACGAGAAAGGGGTGCCTTGATTCCATCCGTTCGGATAGGACCGCAAAGGTGAGAGGGGTGCCTTGATTCCATCCATTCGGATAGGACCGCAAAGGTGAGAGGGGTGCCTTGATTCTGTCCGTTTGGATAGGAACTCAAAGGCGAGAGAGGGTATTCCACCCTATCTGACACAAAAGTTGTGAAGACTTCATTCGTCCAGGTCAGGGCAATAAAACGAGATACTCGACTATTAACTGGGTGGTCCCCAGCGCCAAGCCGACAAGTAGAAGAAAGTAGAATCCTGCACCAGTCATGTGCGTGCTGTCGCAATGGCGATTTCTATTCCGCATCAACCATATTCAATCAAACACACTGGCCAGAAATGTTCTGATGAATTTTATTATCAGAGTCAATGGAATGATTACATGTATTTCAATTTGCAAAGAACCAGTAACATGACATGAATGCTAAGAATCTGAGTCATCTCTAGATCTTTTGGAGCCCGAGGCTTTGGCAAAGAGCGTACGGCTCGGGGTGGCGCTACAGATTGGCCAGGTCTCTTCGACTTCGGCTTCATAATCTGCTGTGAAACTCTTCCCTTCTATGACTGTAAGATCCCTCGATCGTACGGAGCCACTGAGCAGACGAGATAGCTCCTTAGTCATAGTGTAGGAGCCCAGGGGCTATTCTTGGAACTGCGTTAGCATTTGCCCCTAGACAAAAGAATCCTGCTGGTAGTCGAACTGTCGCATCACACAGATTGGGTGGTATTCCACTCCACCAGTCAACCATGGTAGGATGATAAGCCGTATGTTGACTATGTTGAAGAAGGCCTCGAAATTATGAGAAGCCAAAGGAATAATGCGCTAAATGATTTTCTGTT
Organism: Posidonia australis; assembly: GCA_024699735.1. Lineage (NCBI taxonomy): Eukaryota > Viridiplantae > Streptophyta > Magnoliopsida > Alismatales > Posidoniaceae > Posidonia > Posidonia australis. The sequence continues at coordinate 10,368 of JAMKQA010010419.1, forward strand.
TTGTCAAGCTTTCTAAACGCTTGTACTCCTTTTGAACTGAGATGAGCGTGCATGCATGGCCACTTTGATAGTAGGATTCTAAGGCTGATTGTTGCGGGCGCAAGGCTTCTATACCCAGATGTGCAGCCAACCATACCTGTACAAGAGCTCCACAGCCATAAAAGTGTCGGTAGTGGCGCAGTGATCAGTCCAGAGCCTGGTAAGTTTCTGCCAGAATGACTGGGGCTAAGTCTATCTGTCGAGTGACAACCGCCAAAGCAATTTCAGCAACTTCAATGTTTACAAACATCCGGCCATGGATGAAAATCAATTCTCCCAGGAAGCGGACAACAAAGCCTTTCAACCATAGATCATTGCCTAGAGAGGTGCGCATTCTAGCCACTTTGTCAAAGTAAGCTAGTTTCAGCATGGGAGAAAGTCTGTCTGTACAGATGAGCTGACGACCACAATCACTAGTTGACAAGCCAGTTAGCTCACTCAAGACTGAAGAATACCCATCGAACCGCATAAAGACGGTGGGTCCTAGGAACTTCTATAGACAACATATTCTGTGGACCTCTTCCAAGGTTGGAGTCAGTTCGATTCTCCCAAAGCGGAAAACATGATGAGACGGTTTCCAGAATCGGGCTGCTGCACACAGAAAGTATCGGGAAATTTCCACCTTCGCGATATCCAGAAGCTTTGAAGAGATTTCCCAAATCTACAGCTTGTCATGATCACTTTCAGTCAACTACCTGATCCATGCTTGGAGCACTGCTGAGTAGTGTGTGGGCACCACCATCGTAGAGAAACCCATGATCTGTATGGCACTTCAGCTTTCTTGGCTTGAGACTCCTCAGAAAGGGCAGGCGATCTCCAGCAGTACATGCTCAAAACACTATTTTAGAAACAGATCTCAATTTTGCTTCGTTCAACAGCACTTAGCAAAATCAAAGCAGACAGATAAATGATATAACGCAATGGTATTGTAAGAGCGAGAGAGACTGGCCTAAAGCTGTAAACTACAACTGACTGGATAGAGAGTTGTTGGACAGACTAAATCTTGTGCATAACTTTGAGGGAAAACCCTGGTTTCAACTGGTTCTGACAAGGTACCCAAGTAATGAGATGTGGCCACAAACTTGGAAGATCAGGATTATCTGATGATTGTGCCCCCCAGCAGATTACCATGGTCCTCGACCCATAGAGCAGCTGACATGCCCCTGGTCGAGTGTTAGCTCAAAGCATCTAACCATAGGATAGCTGACATGCCCCTGGACTGACATGGACGACTCTTGACCAAACAAAGCAGCTTACATGCCCCAGGTCGAGTACTGGCTCAGTGTGTCTAACCATAGGACAGCTGACATGCCCCTGGCCTGACATAAATGGTCCTAACCGACAAGAGCAGCTTACATGCCCCTAGTTTAGGCGATGTCCTCTCGATTCTCTTGAACTGAAAGTCATTGTCACATCCTAGCCAAGAGAACCAAGCGATACTCTACGACATTTTTAGGATGATATTTGCAAAAAGAAGATGCATGCATGCATGCTAAATGATTTGTGGGATCTTCTTAGTGCCCTTAGCATTGGAATGATTACTGCCAAGTACAAGGGAACGGCAACTCCAGACCTCACTAGACTCTATCCAAGCCCCTAGTTTTTTTGTTTTTTGGGTGTGTGACCATGCTGGTGGAACCCCTGGGCGCGGTTCACCAAACCTTACTCCGGTGTGCGGAAACACACTGGGAGGTCCGATACAGTCACGGCGAAAATGGTGAATCCGAAGGAAGAGACAAGACTCGGAAACACCAA
>JAMKQA010010420.1:0-11215 GCA_024699735.1 Posidonia australis
TTTTCCCTTTGGTGTTTCCGAGTCTTGTCTCTTCCTCCGGATTCACCATTTTCGCCGTGACTGTATCGAACCTCCCAGTGTGTTCCCGCACACCGGAGTCAGGTTTTGGTGAACCGCGCCCCAGTGGTTCCACCGGCATGGTCATAATGTGTCAGCAATTAAGCAAGATCACAATAAGGAATATGATGCCATTACAGTCCATATTGGAAGTGGAGATTTTTGATGTGTGAGGGATTGATTTTATGGGCCCATTTCCTAATTCTCATGGCTATTTGTACATTTTAGTGGCGCTTGATTATGTGTCCAAATGGATAAAGGCTATACCATGTAAATCCAATGACAACAAGGTGGTCATTGAATTTTTAAAATCACATATCTTTTCTAGGTTTGGTATGCCACGAGTCATTATTAGTGATAGGGGTACACATTTTTATAACCGATCATTCGAAGCCCTAGTGAAAAAATACACTATCACCCACAACCTTGCCACTCCATATCATCCTCAAACAAGTAGCCAGGTGGAGGTATCAAATAGGCAAATCATGCAAATTTTGGAGAAAATTGTTAAACCAAATAAAAAAGATTGGTTTGAGAGACTAAATGATACATTATGGGCCCATCAAACCGCATTTAAGACCAACTTAGGAATGTCTTCACGTTGGCTTGTATTTGGAAAAACGTGCCACTTGCTAGTAGAATTAGAACATTGAACATTATGGGCTATCAAGTAATTAAATTTACATTTAGCCACTACCAGAGTCAAAAGGAAATGGCAATTGAATGAGTTAGAAGAGTTGAGAAATGAAGCATATGATAGTGCTAGGATTTATAAGGAGAAAACCAAGATTTTTCATGATAAAAGAATTCTAAGGAAATCATTTTTACCAGGTTAGAAGGTTCTCTTTTACATTTCTAGGCTTCACTTATTTCCAGGAAAATTAAGATTTAGATGGACTGGACCTTATTTGGTCAAAGTGGTCTACCCCCTATGGAATTGTGGAAGTTGAGAATTCAGAGCACGATGAAAATGAAGGTAAGGGCATAGTTCTCAATGATCAACGTTTAAAAGTGTTTTTGGAACTACCCACTGAAAAGGAAGGTAAGGGCATAGTTCTTCATGATCCTCAATATCTTAGGTATGTAGTGGTCATATCATGTATGAACTGTATATAACATTTCTTTTCCTAGCAGTAGAAGCACTTCATCCCGAATCAGATATTATTATTCTAATCTTATGTGATTTCATTAGTCATATCATTTATTACATACATTGAGGACAATACATGGTTTAGGTGTGGGGGAGAGTCTTTTGTGTGTTTTTTTCATATATTTTTAGTTGTTGGGTGAATTTTCATTTTTTTTTTAATTGAAAAAATGAAAAAAAAAGAGTCTTCTTTGGATCTTTTTTGTTTGTTGGGTGTCTTTCAAAAAAAAATGCAAAATGAGAAAAAAAATTAGGAACTATCTACATTAGTCTAATCAATTAGGAGTGAAGAAGTAACCTAGTGTTGAAATTCAAAGGTAAGGCTGAGTAATTGAGGACCCTATGATTTAAAGAGTAGAAATAAAATCTAAAAAATAGCATCATTTGAAATATCTATATCTTATATGTACCTTATTATGCACTATCACTCTAATCCATAACTATGGAAAATAAAGGAAGGTCTGAATACCTTAGCAATAAAAAAAACCTTTAAACATTGAGTAACTGGGTATCGTACCTCAGTAAGTATTAGTATTCACGTAAAAAGATGATTAGAGGAGAGGAAGAAAAGGAATAATAACATCCAATAGTTACTGAGTAACTAAGTATTGTGCCTCAGTAAGCATTGGTATTCACGTAAAAAAGTGATTGGAGGATCAAAAAAGAAAAAAAGGTTTTGTCTTTGAGGCCTTAGCTACTCGAGTGATTAAGTCTTTAGGGCTGTCTTCATATCTGGTGACCTAAAACCAGCTGGTTTGGAATCCATTGACCTAAAACTCGTTAAATGAGTAGTTAAGAATAAAGTCTAAGAAAGCAAGACACTAGGAAATGAAAAAAAAAACATTGCTAAGGTGGTAAGGTTGGACTTGAAAATCTATGCTAAGGTTTACTTCACAAATACAAGGTACATATGAGCAAATTTTTAAGAAGATGATGTAAAAAAATAGGATAGAGTCTCTATGATGATAAGATGAGGGTTCTCAACAAAGGTTAAACCAAAGAATTAAGACACTAGGAAACTTTGGATCTTTTAGTTGAGTAGGTTGATGTGGATACCTTACAAATTTTCCTTTTCTTTATTTTTCACTTTCTTTATTCCTTGACCTCTTTTCCTTTGGGATTTTATGGGCAGATCCACTGCAAATTCTCACGAGACACCACTCGTCTACTAGGGTGACCTAGAGGTTTAAAGGCTTGTTGCACGTGCTAAGTGCAATTGCGATTCTTGTGAAAGTGAGTTAGGATTTTCCTATTTTTCCTACATTAGATTAGGTTTAAGTTTTGCTCGATGACTAGCAAAAGATAGGTATGGAGGTATCTGATGAGCACACTACTATTACATATTTCATATCCCATATTTATCTATTTTTTATATAAATAATACTTCTCAAGGATATTTTATGCAATGTATGTAGAGACTTAAGCTTGGAATAAATGGAGGGGAAAATGTGCAAAATGGGAACTTCTAGAAGAATAGATTGAGGTCTCCAAAAGATTTATGAAGATTGTAAAATCAAATCTCCAAAGAATATTTTCAGATGCATGATCAGATCATCACGATACAGTAGACAATTAAAATGGAATCAAAATTTTGAAAAGATCAGCACTGATACTCCAAGATTTTAGAAATAATACTATTTCTTATTTGTCTTCAAATCTAAGAAATTGTAATTGCATAGCGGATTTGTTTCCGAAAGGGGATTAACCTTGTAAGTATATAAAAGGACCTCTTATGTAGTTCAGGGGGGAGAGCTTCCACCATCTGGGTTTTAGACTCTTTTCTTTTCATGTATTTTGAAAGATCTAGAAGATCATTAATGTAATCTCAGGTTCTTTTCAATAAAAAGTTATTTTTATTTAATTATGTCTTCTATTTCTTCTTCTTCCTCTTTTATTTTAATGTTTTGTATTATCATACTTGGCTAATTCTCTAGATCTAGGGTAGAGATGAAGTTTATGTAGATTAGAATGTGTGATTATGTTTCTTTATCTTTCTCTTTGTGCTTAATGTAATGAGTGTATGGGTCGGATGTATATTACATAATTCACTCATAGAATCGATAAACTTTGATAGGCTAACATTGATATCATCTTTTTAGTCTATACTTAGGGAAGATTTAATTGAGGATTGTGTATATAATCGTGATTCCAATATACATCATCTGATTTAATTTGGTTTGTGTGTTTTTATTCCTTGACTTGATATTCTATGATGCACATGTAGCATATAGTTTATGCTTGTTAGGATAAAAATCATTGAATTAAGTTATTTAGATCAATAGAGAGGAAGAGAACAAATATGATCATGCATTCTCAATTTTATATAAATGGATTCAAAATCCTAGATATATTTTAATTGATTTGATTGTAGTCTAATAGTCTAGTGTTAGATTTTCCTTGTTACATCAATTCTTTGTCAATAATTGGTACTAAATCTTTAATTCTAAATACTTTTCTCTGTGTGATTGATCCGTATTTGCCGACATACTACATTAGATGCCTTGCACTTGCAGTAATTAAAACGAACACATCACAACACTAGCTAAGTACCTCATACATCGCTTAGCCAACGACTTGTAAACCTTCATTACTGACATAACAAACTTAAGCTCACCCTGGCACACACCTTGCCTAAAGAAGGAACCATTGCTAGTAGAATGAAAATACACCCTCCTCCGAGCACAGTCAATTAGAGCAGGCTACTAAGTCAGGCAATCCATACCGAGTATCATGTCATACTCTTGCATCTTCATAATGATGAGACTGGCATTAAACTCCGAGCCATTCAGCTTTACACTGACAAACCACAAATATTTCCAAGCCAAACTATATTCCCCTAGTGGCATCAAGACTTAGAAACAGGAGAAGGAACTCCCCGAGTCAAAAAGAACCTTGGCCAACTTCAGCTTACACTGACACTAACTATGTTGAGATGAAAGGCCAACTTCACTGGTCCATCCTCCATCTTCATCGTAAAAGACTTAGAGATATCGGAGAAGGAACTCCTCGAGTCAAAAAAAACCTTGGCCATCCGAACCACGACCAAGCACACACCAACAAAACAACATCCTCAATCAAACCACAGTTTAGAATACAGAGGAGGTTACAAGCAACACATGAAGGATTATACAATACAGAAACTACAAGTCCTTACCCTCTACAATATCTCCCAAAGGTCCAGCATGGGAGTAGTGATGGTAAAGCCACGTCCCCGAGTCGGCTGCTATGGTGTACTCATTGCTTGCTTGGGTGGGTCAAGACAGGACTTTTGGATGTACCCCAACCTCTCGTAGTTATAACACACTGTCTCACTTGGTGCTTACTGTGAATGAGGACAATTTGCCACAAAATGGCCTACCTAATCACATTGGTAGTAATATCTATCTCCTGGCCCACTGGAACCCATCTGACTAGGACCAGTATCACTCCTACTAACAAAACGGTATTGACTGCCAGATACACCACCAAACTTCTCCTTACTTCTCTTTCTAGAACCACTTGAACTAGACATACCTGAGAAGGAGAAATGCGAAGCAAAGGACAACTTGGACTTCCCTTTAGGACGATATTCTATAAATTTCTTGAATTTGTCCTCAAAATAAGAAGTCATCTTGACCATTTCCACAACTGTCTAGCACCGACAAGCCATCACCTTCAATCTCAATCCTAGCTAATGGCCCTTTAGGAACCTCTTCGCCACCGCTCTTCAGAATTAAAGGCTTAGGCAAATCGTTCTAGATGGGCAAAGGTAGCTTCATACTCGCTTACTATCAAGCTGTCCTATTGTAGATTCTGGAATTCTTGGTCAAACCTGTCCCGTACATGACCAGGAAAGTACTTCTCATAGAAGACTGCTTCAAAATCCCTTCACTTGATCTCGACCATCACAAAATCTGAGAACTTCAGCCATCTCATAGCTTTCTACCATTGACCTACATCACCTTCCAACAGATAAGTGGCCAACCGCACGCAATGCTCCTTTAGGCATGTCATGCTTTCCAACATCTTCACAATCCTATGCAATCATGCCTTGCTCTCCTCAAACCCACCTTTGCCTCTAAACGTTGGTGCATGCAACTTGCTTAGCTATTGTAGCCATGGATCTCCTAATGACCCATTGGAACGTCCTTTGCTGAACATGTGAGAAATCCCATGCACTAAGTTCCGTAGCTCGACTTGCATGTCCTGTCATCCACTCTCCTCCTGAGAACCGAGTACCTCAGTAGATGCCTTGCCCTTACCACTACGACGAGGCATTTTGTAGAAGAGAATAAGATACCTACACCACAATCAAAAAAACAAATAACCAAAATCATGGTGAAAATCGTTGGATCGAAGGACTTCTTTAGAGGAGAGTGAATAAAAAATTAACTATATTAAGGTGATTGATTTTTGATTTACTTTAACAAAATCAAACAATTTAGTAATATAACGGAAATTTGAATACTAAACTAAAGCATACATAGAAAGGGAAGAGTGACAATGATAATTACACAAAGAATTTATCGTGGTTTGGCCAACCCCAGCCTAGTCCATTCCTCAAGATCTTTCATGAGAGTTTTCCTTTTAATTAAATTAAAAACTTACTTGTTGGATGAAAACCTCACCAACGCCGCAAACCGCGGCGGATCCTTCTCACACCCGAAGAAGTTTGATGTAGACCTTCTTTACACTTTTATGTTTACAACAACTCTCTATGATCTCCCAACTATTTTGCCAAGGATTTAGAAAATAAAAGCTCTCTTGAAATGGCTAGGGAGTAATAAGAATATGGGAATTGAGCTTAGGCTTTCAGAACTTGAGCTATGAGTTGCTATTAAAGCTTAAGTGAGTTTTCAAGGAGTGATTAGAGCTCTATTTATAGTAATTGATTGAGCTCAATCAGTGTGCAATGGCTATAAGAATGTTTGCAACGGACTCCTGATTTGATATGCCAAAAAACATCAGTCGGCCAAAAATCTACAACGATCAAAATGTTTGGTATGCTGAGATATTTCGGTATGTCGAAGATCACTTAAGTTTTTACAGTTCAAATTCCATTAGTCATTAACTTTGTTACTTAACTATTTACCCATTTTGGTATACCGACATAATTCGGTATGCCAAAAATGATCCCGAACCTATTTTATTATTTTTCTAAGGATTTCTTACTAGGTTCATGGGTGTCCCTCTTTTCCTAGGATCATGGCTTATGTTAGGAGATCATTACACATCCTAGATAATACATCAGGAAATAGAAAAATTACATCAATTTGGATACAAATATACTTTGAGTAAACATTTGGTCTTCTTGATTTCTTTGTGTCTTCATAACTCTTCCATCACTTTTCAAACTAGCTTTTGTAATTCTTCTTTGGAGCTTGCCTTGACTTCAAGTGTATCTCCTTGTAGCATTCTTCATACTTTTGTCTTTGAAATAATTTTCTTGTATATGCTAAATATTTCTCAAACAAATTCATTAATATATTCATGAAATTTACACTGTTATCATCAAAATAAAATACATAATGACCTTTTTCAACAAAAACATACAGGTGCAGACACAATCATGACATGCAATCCTTTAGAGTCACTAGACCGAACACCCTAGGCTAGTGCACCTAGTGAACCTAGGCTTTGATATCAAATCTGTAACGATCCGTGTCACTACACTCAAGATTCATTAGCCTAATTAAAATCAAACATAAAATGCTTAATTTACAGAATAATTAAAGGCTAATTAAAATATCTAAACTACCAAGAACCTGTAGTAAACAGTTAGGTGACTCGGACTATATGTGCATTAGAGCTATATCGCTACTTGTCTGCATCTGTAATTGAAAAATCACAGGAAAACAAGTGTAAGTGACTAGAAAGTTACACAGTTCACATCCCACGGAAATCACGCAAAACAAGAATAAAACTTGTGATTAGAATCAAACCAGACTTTTAAAACAATTTCCAAAACCATTTAATTTCTTTAAAAAGCCACCAAAACACCAAAGCTACCAACACCTTTAAACTCGGACCCCACTAGCCAAAACCTATAGGAAACTATACAAGCACACCAAAACACACCTTGAGTCGTGTTGCTCGACATCAAGTAACCAATTCTGGCTACAAGTAGCCATCAGAGTGCAGTTCACTACCACGGATAAGCCACCCTGCAAGGAGCAAGTTCGTCACGGGTTCCCTCCATCTGAAGGACCCTCTAAGGCTTACAACACACTAGGAAAGTCTACTAACTCTACACCTAGGCAAGTTGTCCTCTCTCAGGACAACAAAAAATAATGCACGTGCATTACCCACACTGACTAAACACCTGTAGGGTACTCCCTCTTGGCATCCACACCATGGTACCTAGAGCAACCAGAGTGTCATACATCTAGATTAGGATGGTAGCTTGAATCTCAACATCCAGAGCAACCGAAGTATCATACTTCTAGGTTCAGATGACGCTTCAAGCCATAGACCTTAGCCTCGGCCTCATGAATGATAATAAAGAGTATCATACCACCAGAATCCGACAAACACTTGCCTACAACCTCTTGGTCTCTAACCTCAACCTAAATAATGTACTCAACTACCCGATAATATTGTCACATTCCCTGGTTCAGGCAACACGCCCCTTCGGTATCTTGACTCACCACACTAGAAAACTATGGAAATCCTTTTCAAAACATTGCCACATTTCTTTGAAAACCATTTCCAAGTCATTTATAAATCACTAGAATATTCATGGAATCAAAACACCATTTTACAATATTAAAACACTAGGCTAAAATCACCAAAACATCAACAAAAAGGGTTTAAAAGCTGACCCCAAATCTGTGGGAGCAACCTGCGTAGGCTACCTGCACGGCCAACCTGCGGTAGTAGCCCATGGGTTGCTTTAAAAACTAGAGCTTAGGAAGCTTGAGCTCTATAGGCACCCAACCACCTCAAAATTCCTATCTTCTACCACATTCAACCAAACTTAGCAAATAATATACCAAAACAGAGGAAATCAAACAAGCTTTCATTTGATACCAAAATCACAAGATTTCATATAATAAAACTCATGAAATTCACTAAGAAAGACTCGGATGAGCAATACCAACCAAAATTAAATAATAGCGATTAAATATCCAATTCTCAACCAAAAGTTGTGAAACAAGAACCATCACGCTTAGAACATCATAAGGAGCACAATCATATCAATTTTATGGAAGACGAAGCAAAGTTATGGGATGTGCACCTTTTGGATGCTAATAGTGCATCCACCACTGGCGACCACCACACGAACCACCAGCCACCACCACAGCTCCGGAGCTTTCCATGGCCTCCACACGAGCTTACTTGACTACTAGAAGATAGCCAGAGGTCCTCGCACCCACTGCACCAAGCTCTGATCACCTCTTCGTCTCGCTCTCGCTCACTTACTCTTTGATAGAAGGAGGAGAAGAAAGGCTTAGGGAGGAGAAAAGAATGGGGAAGAGGAGGAGGAAATCTCTGGGATGCTGGCGCTCGCTCACCCTTCACAAGGCTCGAGGGAAGGCAAGGGGAGGGAGGTGACTTGTGGAAGACTCCGCTCCCTTATATAGTCATCGACCTTGGTAAGTGAGCACATGCTCACCAACACTTCCTATGACCAACCACTCCTCAAACACCAACCAATCCATACAATGAGGCCAACAACACCACGCCAACTCCATCGACCAATTGAATTAATTGAAATGCACTCCGCAATATATACCAACTCACGATATGCTGCGAGTGTTGTCCACGATGCCAACCCGCAGAGGGAGCCCGCGAGTCCAGTTAACTCATTGGCCCAAACAGGAATAAAAGCCTAATCACCAATCACAAGCTCATAGATTGAGGCTGTACGTTAGTAACACACTCCCATATTAAAATTCATTAATTCTAATCAATTACAAGAGCAAATGAATTTTAAGATGTTACACCTAGAATACGAATTAGTATTTCGTTTGATTGTGGAAAAACTCTAATACACTTAGAATAACAATTTCTATTTTGGTTTACTTATTCCAGAATAGTTATTCCACAAGAGGAATAAAATAAAGTTATTTTACCAAGTTTTTTTGACCCATGTACGTATATGATTTGTTTATTTTTTATATAAAAATAATATATTTAATATAGTGTATAAATGTTTCAAATTAGATATATATTTTGATAATCAATTTAATTACTATTAATTTACATGTTTTTCATTTATTCCAACACTTATTGTGATATTTATTTCATTTTTCAACCAAACCAGGATTTTTCTTTATATACACTTATTCACTTTTAAAAGAAAATTATTTCCAAATAGAATAATAACACTGTCAAAATACTAATACTACTTTCTACTTATTCTTATTTTTCTTATTCTATGTTCAAAAAAGGCCTAAGCTACTATGCTTTCTAGATAAGATCAACAACCAAAATATTTGAATCTTTAGAAAATTGTACTCTTGAGCCAAGAATATTTTAAGTGGATGAGACACCTCTCATATTTACCTCTCGTGTCTACCAAAAGTGAAATGTGATGCGAATCCATTTGCACACCTACATTTCATGACATGTCATGTGTCTTAAAATGACATTTCACGTATTTACCAAGTAAAGGTTATTGCCTCATACATTTAATTGGTCATTTCTACCGAGCAAAATCTTTATCTATATGTATACTACGTTATTATTTTAGAAAGCTAGTACACATTTTTTTCAATTGAACATATTATATAATACTTATTTGTGTCAAGCAAATAAAGGAAAGGAAAATATGGGTCAAAGAGAAAAGAATGGAAATTTAACTCATAAGATTTTACTTTCCATTCAACTCTAGTATGGTATTTGTGTATATGTGGAAAGCAAAGAAAATATTTTTTCTCTGGATTCCACCTTTACGAACAAGAAAAGTATGAAATATTTTATGTTTATGTTGGAAACAAAAGGAATTTATTTTTCGTAGAAAATGTGTACAAGCATCATAATTTTAGATATACTTTTCGACAAAGGGATTTTTTTTTCCTTTTCAAATACACAAACCCTTCTATGATGTACCCTTTAATAAAAAAAATCTACAAAGTAATCTTCATTCAACAACTATGATCTTGAAGCAAGGATTGCACAATTCGTGAGTAGGCTTTAATTTCACGTAAATATGATTGTATTATTTGTTTGTATCAACTACATATTGAAGAGCCTAATTTGTATGAAATTGTTAAACAATTGATTTTGAGATTGTTTTTTGTTAACGATTGAGATAGATTAGAATATAACTGGCATGAAAGTCATGGGATACAGCATCCAAAGTATAATTATTACAGTACCATTTGCATCAATACCTCCAACATGGTCCCAAGTAGGGATCTTAAAAGTTTTACATCAAAGCAAAAAAAATTCTTGAAATTAACCCAACAAAAGGTCAACATTACTCCAGCATGGCATTATGGGATTCATCGCCAGATGGTTCTGATAGAGAGGAGAGTCCCGATGAGGAGGGAATAGAAGATGGTAAGGCAGGCTGAACAGGTTGTGCAGCCATTGTAGAGACAAAATTCAAGAATTCCTCGTTTTCAAACCTTGTTACAAGATTTTTCACCCAAAATTTCAACAAGGAAATAATATCAGTAATAATTGAAACACATGGTTTAGAAGAATTGCGAAAAAGCCTATTATTCCGTTCTTTCCAAATCAGCCAGAGGATGACTTGGAGAAGCAAAGTCCACTCAGAAAAAGGTAAGTAAAACTTTAGTTGAGGGGTGGATAAGAATAGATCCCCAACAGAGAAATAGCCCGAGTATAGGTCTGAGACCAAAAAGAAATGCCATATCTTCTTTGCAAAAGAGCAATTAAGAAACAAATGAGAATTATTTTCAATATGCAATGAACAAATTATACATAATGGTGAACTAGGCCAATCTCTTTTTAGTAGGTTTTTTTTAGTTAAGTTCTTGTTCTGAACCACTAGCCAAGAAAAAAGTTTAACCTTTAATGGGGCAGACGCAGAACTCTCCCATATACTTTTATAGAAAACAT
>JAMKQA010010421.1:0-10200 GCA_024699735.1 Posidonia australis
CTCGACCAAATGGCCAAGAGGGCAACGAGAGGCAAGACCTCGGCCAAATGGACAAGGGGCCAATGAGAGGGACGACCTCGACCAAATGGTCAAGAGGTCAACGAGGCAGAAGGCCTCGACCAAATGGTCAAGAGGTCGACAAGGGGGAAGACCTCGACCAAATGGTCAAGAGGCCAACGAGAGGGAATACCTCGACCAAATGGTCAAGAGGACAACGAGGGTGAAGACCTCGACCAAATGGCCGAGAGACCAGCGAGAGGGAAGACCTCGACCAAATGGTCGAGAGGCCAACGAGAGGGAAGACCTCGACCAACTGGCCGAGAGGTCAAAATAGGATGAAGACCTCGACCAAATGGTCAAGAGGGCAACGAGTGGGAAAACCTCGACCTAATGGTCAAGAGGGCAACGAGAGGGAAGACCTCGTCCAAATGGTCAAGAGGCCAACGAGAGGGAAGACCTTGACGAAATGGTCAAGAGGCCAACGAGAGGGAAGACCTCGACCAAATGGTGGAGAGGCCAACGAGGGTGAAGACCTCAACCAAATGGTCTAGAAGCCAACGAGAGAGAAGACCTCGACCAAATGGTCAAGAGGCCAACGAGAGGGAAGACCTCAACCAAATGGTCAAGAGGGCAACGCGAGGAAGACCTCGAACAAATGGTCAAGGGGCCAACGAGAGGGAATACCTCGACCAAATGGTCAAGAGGTCGACGAGGTGAAGGACCTCGACCGAATGGTATAGAGGACGACAAGGGGAAAGACCTCGACCAAATTGTCAAGAGGTCAACGAGAGGGAAGACCTCGACCAAATGGTCCAGAGGTCGACAAGGGGGAAGACCTCGACCAAACAGTCAAGAGGCCAACGAGAGGGAAGACCTCGACCAAATGGTCAAGAGGCCAACGAGGGGGAAGACTTCGACGAAATGGTCAAGAGGCAAGCGAGAGGGAAGACCTCGACCAAATGGTCGAGATGCCAGTGAGAGGGAAGACCTCGAACAAATGGTGGAGAGGCCAGCGAGAGGGAAGACCTCGACCAATTGGTCGAGAGGCCAATGAGAGGGAAGACCTCGACCAAATGGTCGAGATGTCAAAAAAGGGGGAAGACCTCGACCAAATAGTCAAGAGGACAACGACAGGGAAAACCTCGACCAAATGGTCAAGAGGGCAACGAGAGGGATGACCTCGACCAAATGGACAAGCGGCCATCGAGAGGGAGGACCTCGACCAAATGGTCAAGAGGCCAACGAGAGGGAAGACCTCGACCAAATGGAGAAGAGGCCAATGAGGGGGAAGACCTCGACCAAATGGTCAAGAAGCCAACGAGAGGGAAGACATCGAACAAATGGACAAGTGGCCAACGAGGGGGAAGACCTCAACCAAATGGTCAAGAGGGCAACGAGTGGGAAATCCTCGACCAAATGGTCAAGAGGGCAACGAGAGGGAAGACCTTGACCAAATGGTCAAGAGGCAAGCGAGAGAAAAGACCTCGACCAAATGGTCGAGAGGCCAGCGAGAGGGAAGACCTCGAACAAATGGTCGAGAGGCCAGCTAGAGGGAAGACCTCGAACAAATGGTCGAGTGGCCAGCGAGAGGGAAGACCTCGACCAATTCGTCAAGGGGCCAATGAGAGGGAAGACCACGACCAACTGGTCGAGAGGTCAAAAAAGTTCAGCCCTCGACCAAATGGTCAAGAGGGCAACGAGAGGGAAAACCTAGACCAATTGGTCAAGAGGACAACGAGAGGGAAGACCTCGTCCAAATGGTCAAGAGGCCAACGAGAGGGAAGAACTTGACCAAATGGTCAAGAGGCCAACGAGAGCGAAGACCTCGACCCAATGGTGAGGAGGCCAACGAGGTAGATGACCTCGACCAAATGGTCTAGAAGCCAACGAGAGGGAAGACCTCGACCAAATGGTCAAGAGGTCAACGAGGCGGAAGACCTCGACCAAATGTCCAGAGGTCGACATGGGGGAAGACCTCGACCAAATGGTCCAGAGGCCAACGAGCGGGAAGACCTCGAACAAATGGTCGAGAGGTTAAGAAAGGGGAAGACCACGACCAAATGGTCAAGAGGGCATCGAGTGGGAAAACCTCGACCAAATGGTCAAGAGGGCAATGAGAGAAAAGACCTCGACCAAATGGTCACGTGGCCAACGAGAGGGAAGACCTCGACAAAATGGCCAAGAGGGCAACGAGAGGAAAGACCTCGTCCAAATGGTCAAGGGACCAACGAGAGGGAAGACCTCGAACAAATGGTCGAGTGGCCTGCGAGAGGGAATACCTCGACCAATTCGTTGAGAGGCCAATGAGAGGGAAGTCTCGACCAATTGGTCGAGACGTCAAAAAAGGGGGAAGACCTCGACCAAATGGTCAGGAGGGCAACGAGAGTGAAGACCTAGACCAAATGGTCAAGAGGGCAACGAGTGGGAAGACCTCGACCAAATGGTTAAGAGGCCAACGAGAGGGAAGACCTTGACCAAATGGTCAAGAGGCCAACGAGAGGGAAAACCTCGACCAAATGGTGGAGAGGCCAACGAGGGTGAAGACCTCGACCAAATGGTCTAGAAGCCAACGAGAGGGAAGACCTCGACCAAATGGTCAAGAGGCCAACGAGAGGGAAGACCTCAACAAAATCGTCAAGAGGGCAACGCGAGGAAGACCTCGACCAAATGGTCAAGGGGCCAACGAGATGGAATACCTCGACCAAATGGTCAAGAGGTCAACGAGGCGGAAGACCTCGATCGAATGGTCCAGAGGTCGACAAGGGGGACGACCTCGACCAAATGGTCATGAGGTCAACGAGAGGGAAGACCTCGACCAAATGGTCCAGAGGTCGACAAGGGGGAAAACCTCGACAAAATGGACAAGAGGCCAACGAGAGGGAAGACCTCGACCAAATGGTCAAGAGGCCAACGAGGGGGAAGACTTCGACCAAATGGTCAAGAGGCAATCGAGAGGGAAGACCTCGACCAAATGGTCGAGAGGCCAGCGAGAGGGAAGACCTCGAACAAATGGCCGAGAGGCCAGCGAGAGGGAAGACCTCGACAAATTAGTCGAGAGGCCAATGAGAGGGAAGACCTCGACCAACTCGTCGAGAGGTCAAAAAAGGGGGAAGACCTCGACCAATTGGTCAAGAGGGCAACGAGAGGGAAAACCTCGACCAAATGGCCAAGAGGGCAATGAGAGGGAAGACCTCGACCAAATGGTCGAGAGGCCAACGAGGGGGAAGACCTGGACCAAATGGTCAAGAGGCCAACGAGGGGGAAGACCTCGACCAAATGGTTAAGAAGCCAACGAGAGGGAAGACCTCAACCAAATGGTCAAGAAGGCAACGAGTGGGAAAACCTCGACCAAATGGTCAAGAGGGCAACGAGAGGGAAGACCTCGACCAAATGGTCAAGAGGCAAGCGAGAGGGAAGTCCTCGACAAAATGGTCGAGAGGCCAGCGAGAGGGAAGACCTCGAACAAATGGTCGAGAGGCCAGCGAGAGGGAAGACCTCGAAGAAATGGTCTAGTGGCCAGCGAAAGGGAAGACCTCGACCAATTCCTCGAGAGGCCAATGAGAGGGAAGACCTCGACCAACTGGTCGAGAGGTCAAAAAAGGGGGAAGAGCTTGACCAATTGGTCAAGAGGGCAACGAGAGGGAAAACCTAGACCAAATGGTCAAGAGGGCAACGAGAGGGAAGACCTCGACCAAATGGTCAAGAGGCCAACGAGAGGGTAGACCTTGACCAAATGGTTAAGAGGCCAACGAGAGGGAAGACCTCGACCAAATGGTGAAGAGGCCAACGTGGTCGAAGACCTCGACCAAATGGTCTAGAAGCCAACGAGAGGGAAGGCCTCGACCAAATGGTCAAGTGGCCAACGAGAGGGAAGACCTGAACCAAATGGTCATGAGGGCAACGAGAGGGAAGACATCGACCATTTGGTCAAGGGGCCAACGAGAGGGAAGACCTCGACAAAATGGTCAAGAGGTCAACGAGGCGGAAGACCTCGACCGAATGGTCGGAGGTCGACAAGGGGGAAGACCTCGACCAAATGGTCATGAGGTCAACGAGAGGAAAGGCCTCGACCAAATGGTCCAGAGGTCTACAAGGGGGAAGACCTCAACCAAATTGTCCCGAGGTCGACATGGGGAAGACCTCGACCAAATGATCAAGAGGCCAACGAGAGGGAAGACCTCGACGAAATGGTCAAGAGGCCAACGAGGTGGAAGACTTCGACCAAATGGTCAAGAGGCGAGCGAGAGAGAAGACCTCGACCAAATGGTCGAGAGGCCAGCGAGAGGGAAGACCTCGAAGAAATGGTCGAGAGGCCAGCGAGAGGGAAGACCTCGACCAATTGGTCAAGAGGCCAATGAGAGTGAAGACCTCGACCAACTGGTCGAGAGGTCAAAAAAGGGGGAAGGCCTCGACTAAATGGTCAAGAGGGCAACGTGAGGGAAACCTCGACCAAATGGTCAAGAGGGCAACGAGAGGGAAGACCTCGACCAAATGGTCAAGAGGCCAAAGAGAGGGAAGACCTCGACCAAATTGTCAAGAGGCCAACGAGAGGGATGACGTCGACCAAGTGGTGAAGAGGCCAACGAGGGGGAAGACCTCGACCAAATGGTCAAGAAGCCAACGAGAGGGAAGACCACGACCAATTGGTTAAGAGGCCAACGAGAGGTATGACCTCAACCAAATGGTCAAGAGGGCAACGAGAGGAAAGACCTTGACCAAATGGTAAAGTGGCCAACGAGAGGGAAGACCTCGACCAAATGGTCAAGAGGTCAACGAGGCGGACTACCTCGACCAAATGGTCCAGAGGTCGACATGGGGGAAGACCTCGACCAAATGGTCAAGAGGTCAACGAGGCGGAAGACCTCGACCAAATGGTCCAGAGGTCGACAAGGGGGAAGACCTCGACCAAATGGTACAGAGGCCAACGAGAGGGAAGACCTCGACCAAATGTTCAAGAGGCCAACGAGAGGGAAGACCTCGACCCAATAGTCAAGAGGCCAACGAGGGGGAAGACCTCGACCAAATGGTCGTGAGGCCAGCGAGAGGGAAGACTTCGACCTAATGGTCGATTGGCCAGCGAGAGGGAAGACCTCGAGCAAATTGTCAAGAGGCCAACGAGAGGGAAGACCGCGACCAAATGGTCAAGAGGCCAGCGAGAGGTTGGTCGGGAGGCCAGCGAGAGGGAAGACCTCGACCAAATGGTCATGAGGCTAACGAGAGGTAAGACCTCGACCAAATGGTCAACTAGCCAACGAGAGGGGGGACCTATACCAAATGGTTATGAGGCCAACGAGAGGGAAGACCTCGACCAAATGGTCAAGAGGGCAACGAGAGGGAGGACCTTGACCAAATGGTCAAGGGGCCAACGAGAGGGAAGACGTCGACCAAATGGTCAAGAGGTCAACGAGGCGGAAGACCTTAACTAAATGGTCTAGAGGTCGACAAGGGGGAAGACCTCGACCAAATGGTCCTGAGGCAAACGAGAGGGAAGACCTCAACCAAATGGTCAAGAGGCCAACGAGAGGGATGACCTCGACCAAATGGTCGTGAGGCCAGCGAAAGGGAAGACCTCGACCAAAAGGTCGGGCGGCCAACGCGAGGGAAGACCTCAACCAAATGGTCGAGAGGCCAATGAGAGGGAAGACCTCCACCAACTGGTCGAGATGTCCAAAAAGGGAGAAGACCTCGACCAAATGATCAAGAGGGCAACGAGTGGGAAAACCTCGACCAAATGGTCAAGAGGGCAACGAGAGGGAAGTCCTCCTCCAATTGGTCAAGAGGCAAGCGAGAGGGTAGACCTCGACCAAATGGTCCAGAGGCCAGCGAGAGGGAAGACCTCGACCAACTGGTCAGCGGTCAATAAAGGGGGAAGATCTCGACCAAATGGTCAAGAGGGCAACGAGTCGGAAAACCTCGACCAAATGGTCAAGAGGGCAACGAGAGGGAAGTCCTCGACCAAATGGTCAAGAGGCCAACGAGAGGGAAGACCTCGGCCAAATGGCTAAGAGGGCAACGAGAGGCAAGACCTCTACAAATGGTCAAGGGGCCAACGAGAGGGAAGACCTCGACCAAATGGTCAAGAGGTCAACGAGGCGGAAGACCTCGACAAAATGGTCCAGAGGTCGACAAGGTGGAAGACCTCGACCAAATGGTCCGGAGGCCAACGAGAGGGAAGACCTCTACCAAATGGTCAAGAGGGCTACGAGAGGGAAGACCTCGACCAAATGGTCAAGAGGCCAACGAGGGGGAAGACCTCGACCAAATGGTCCAGAGGCCAGCAAGAGGGAAGACCTCGACCAAATGGTCGAGAGGCCAGTGAGAGGGAAGACCTCGACCAAATGGTCGAGAGGCCAACGAGAGGGAAGACCTCGACCAACTGGTCGAGAGGTCAAAAAAGGGGGAAGACCTCGACCAAATGGTCAAGAGGGCAACGAGTGGGAAAACCTCGACCAATTAGTCAAGAGGGCAACGAGAGGGAAGTCCTCGACCAAATGGTCAAGAGGCCAATGAGAGGGAAGACCATGACCAAATGGCCAAGAGGGCAACGAGAGGCAAGACCTCGGCCAAATGGTCACGGGGCCAATGAGATGGAAGACCTCGACCAAATGGTCAACAAGTCAACGAGGCGGAAGACCTCGACCAAAAGGTCCAGAGGTCGACAAGGGGGAAGACCTCGACCATATGGTCCTGAGGCCAACGAGAAGGAAGACCACGACCAAATGGTAAGAGTCCTACGAGAGGGAAGACCTCGACCAAATGGTCAAGAGGCCAACGAGGGTGAAGACCTCGACCAAATGGTCGAGAGGCCAGCGAGAGGGTAGACCTCGATCAATTGGTCGAGAGGCCAGCAAGAGGGAAGACCTCGACCAAATGGTCGAGAGGCCAGCAAGAGGGAAGACCTCGACCAAATGGTCGAGAGGCCAACGGGAGGGAAGACCTCGACCAACTGGTCGAGAGGTCAAAATAGGGTGAAGACCTCGACCAATTGGTCAAGAGGGCAACGAGTGGGAAAACCTCGACCAAATGGTCAAGAGGGTAACGAGAGGGAAGACCTCAACCAAATGCTCAAGAGGCCTACGAGAGGGAAGACCTCGACCAAATGGTTTAGAGGCCAACGAGAGGGAAGACCTCGACCAAATGGTCAAGAGGCCAACGAGGGGGTAGACCTCGACCAAATTGTCAATAGGCCAACGAGAGGGAAGACCTTGACCAAATGGTCAAGAGACCAACGAGAGGGAAGACCTCGACCAAATGGTCAAGAGGCCAACGAGGGGGAAGACCTCGACCAATTGGTCAAGAAGCCAACGTGAGGGAAGACCTCGACCAAATGGTCAAGAGGCCAACGAGAGGGAAGAATTCGAGCAATTGGTCAAGAGGCCAACGAGATGGAAGACCTTGACCAAATGGTCAAGAGGTCAACAGGAGGATTTCGCGGGGCGCCAGCGAAATCCAACAAAGGCAAGGGAACACCTCGACCAAATGGTCAAGAGGTTAACAAGAGAATTTCGCGCCATCGAAATCCAAGGAGGGCAAGGGAAGACCTTGACGAACTGGTCAAGAGCTCAACAAGAGGATTTCGCACCCGCGAAATCCTAGGAAGGTAAGGGAAGACCTCGACCAAATGGTCATGAGATCAAAAAGAGTATTTCGCGCCCGCGAAACCAAAGGAAGGCAAGGGAAGACCTCGACCAAATGGACAAGAGGTCAACGAGAGGGAAGACCTCTACCAAACGGTCATGAGGTCAACAAGAGGATTTCGCGCCCGCGAAATCCAAGGAAGCCAAGGGAAGACCTCGACCAAATGGTCATGAGGTCAACTAGGGGATTTCGCGCCCGCGAAATCCATGGAAGGCAAGAGAAGACCTCGACCAAAAGGTCAAGAGGTCGACATGATGATTTCGCGCTCGCAAAATCAATGGAAGGCAAGTGAAGATCTCGACCAAATGGTCAAGAGGTCAACAAGAGGGAAGACCTCGACCAAACAGTCAAGAGGTCAACAAGAGGATTTCGCACCCTCGAAATCCAAGGAAGCCAAGGGAAGACCTCCACCAATTGGTCAAGAGGACAACATGAGGATTTCGCGCCCGTGAAATCCAACGAAAGCAAGGGAAGACCTCGACCAAATGGTCAAGTGGTCAACAAGTGGATTTCGCGCCCGCGAAATCCAAGGAAGGCAAGGGAAGACCTCGGCCAAATGGTCAAGAGGCCAACGAGAGGGAAGACCTCGGCCAAATGGTCAAGAGGTCAACGAGAGGGTAGACCTCGACCAAATGGTCAAGAGGCCAACGAGAGGGAAGACCTCGACTAGTTGGTCAACAGGCCAACGAATGGGAAGACCTCGACCAACTGGTCAAGAAGCCAACGAGAGGGAAGACCTCGACCAAATGTTCAAGAGGCCAACGAGAGGGAACACCTCGACCAAATGGTCAAGAGGGCAACGAGAGGGATGACCTCGACCAAATGGTCAAGAGGCCAACAAGAGGGAAGACTTCGACCAAATGGTCAAGGGCACAACGAGAGGGAAGACCTCGACCAAATGGTCCAAAGGTCGACACGGGGGAAGACCTCGACCAAATGGTCCGGAGGCCAACGAGAGGGATGACCTCGACCAAATGGTCAAGAGGCCAACGAGAGGGATGACCTCGACCAAATGGTCCAGAGGTCGACAAGGGGGAAGACCTCGACCAAATGGTCAAGAGGCCAACGGGAGGGAAGACCTCGACCAAATGGTCACGTGGCCAACGAGGGGGAAGGCCTCGACCAAATGGTTGAGAGGCCAGCGAGAGGGAAGACCTCGACCAAATGATCAAGAGGCCAATGAGAGGGAAGACCTCGACCAACTGGTCGAGTGGTCAAAAACGGGGGAAGACCTCGACCAAATGATCTAGAGGGCAACGAGAGGGAAGACCTCGACCAAATGGTCAAGAGGCAAACGAGAGGGAAGACCATGACCAAAAGGTCAAGAGGCCAACGAGAGGGAAGACCTCGAACAAATGGTCAAGAGGCCAACGAGAGGGAAGACCTTGACCAAATGGTGAAGAGGCCAACGAGGGGGAAGACCTCGTCCAATTGGTCAAGAAGCCAACGAGAGGGAAGACCTCGACAAAATGGTGAAGAGGCCAACGAGAGGGAAGACCTCGACCAAATGGTCTAGTGGCCAACGAGAGGGAAGACCTTGACCAAATGGTTAAGGGGCCAAAGGGTGGAAAGTCCTCGACCAAATGGTCAAGCGGCCAATGAGAGGGAGGACCTCGACCAAATGGTCAAGGGGCCAACGAGAGGGAAGACCTCGACTAAATGGTCAATCGATCAACGAGGCGGAAGACCTCGACCAAATGGTCCAGAGGTCGACAAGAGGGAAGACCACAACCAAATGGTCGAGTGGCCAACGAGAGGGAAGACCTCGACCAAATGGTCAAGAGGCCAACAAAAGGGAACACCTCGACCAAATGGTCAAGAGGCCAACGAGGGTGAAGACCACGACCAAATGGTCGAGTGGCCAGAGATAGGCAAGACCTCGACCAAATGGTCAGGAGGCCAGCGAGAGGGAAGACATCGACCAAATGGTCGGGAGGCCAGCGAGTGGGAAAACCTCGACCAAATGGTCAAGAGGCCAACGAGAGGGAAGACCTCGACCAAATGGTTAAGAGGCCAATGAGGGGGAAGACCACGACTAAATGGTCAAGAAGCCAACGAGAGAGAAGACCTCGACCAAATGGTCAAGAGGCTAACGAGAGGGAAGACCTCGATCAAATGGTCTAGAGGGCAACGAGAGGGAAGACCTCGACCAATTGGTCAAGGGGCCAACGAGAGGGAAGTCCTCGACCAAATGGTCAAGAGGTCAACGAGGCGGAAGACCTCGACCAAATGGTCCAGAGGTCGAAAAGGGGGAAGTCCTCGACCAAAGGGTCCAGAGGCCAACGAGAGTAAAGACCTTGACCAAATGGTCAAGAGGACAACGAGGGGGAAGACCTCGACCAAATGGTCCAGAGGCCAACGAGAGGGAAGACCTCGACCAATTGGTCAAGAGGGCAACGAGAGGGAAGACCTCGACCAATTGGTCGAGATGCCAGCGAGAGGGGAGACCTCGACCAAATGGTCAAGGGGCCAACGAGAGGGAAGACCTCGACCAACTAGTCGAGAGGTCAAAAAAGTGGGAAGACCTCGACCTATTTGTCAAGAGGGCAATGAGTGGGAAAA
>JAMKQA010010426.1:0-10246 GCA_024699735.1 Posidonia australis
AATTAATTAAACCTTGAATCATAAAATCAAAAAATTTAATTAAAACCACCAAAAAACCCAAGCTAAATAAAACTTTAAAATCCTTAAACCTTAAAACACAAAAACCCTAAAAGAGAAACAATAATACTAAAAATTTTAATCTAAAATCAAGTAATTAAAACCTAAATTAAAATCATAAAATCAAAATCATAAACCTAATTCAAAACCTAAAACCAAAAATTAAAATCTAAAACCAAAAAATCAAAACCTTAAAAAACTTAAAACCAAAATCATACCTAAAACAAAAAAAATAAAATAAAAGCCCAACTGCCAGGCCCACTCACAGCCTAATACAACGATTACTGTTTTTTTCAATTAACAACTTAGGAGCTAGAAAAATAATTCCGACGATGATCCTCCTCGTAGCCAACTGCACCCATTCTCCTTCCCACGTAACACCAACTACCAGCCATGATCCACCACCCCCAACCGCACCTTCCACCTCTCTTAAAAGCTTGAGAAACGACCTAGAGAGAGGAAAGAATGATAGAAGAGGAGAGAACAGAGAGATCGCTAGAGACTGGAGGAGAAAACGTTCTCCACACCCTGATCCAAAGAAACCCATCAATTCCCCACCTTCAGAGCCGTCCTCCAAGCTCACTCGCAACCCCAGAGACCCTCTGAAACGTCGCTAGAGTATCAGCCCAGAGGAGCACCACCGTCGAGCTTCGTCGGAGGACAACCAATCCACCAATCAGGTACTTCTCTTCCCCTTTGTTTCATTCCTCAACGTATGCCTTAGGTCCAGTAGACTCTTCCTAGCTTTTCAAGCTGGATTAGCTGGTGTAGGCCTCCCTGTCGTCGTCCTTCATTCTTTTAAAATGCTTTTTGCTTTAGACAAATTGCATAGAGGTCCCTCAGCTTTCT
Source organism: Posidonia australis (assembly GCA_024699735.1). Lineage (NCBI taxonomy): Eukaryota > Viridiplantae > Streptophyta > Magnoliopsida > Alismatales > Posidoniaceae > Posidonia > Posidonia australis. The sequence goes on from JAMKQA010010426.1 coordinate 907, forward strand.
CAAATTCTTTCTGAAGTTCATTCTTTCTGTAGAAATTGCATTGAAGCCCTTGTATTCTTTTAATTGTTCTAGAATGCATGTTTTTGCTGGTTAATTTGCATTTAAACCCCTGGACTTTGCAGAAACATTCCAGAATGTTCATTTCTTTGGTTTATTTGCATTTAAACCCATGGACTTTGCAGAAACTTTCCAGAATGTTCATTTCTTTGGTTTATTTGCATTTAAACCCCTGGACTTTGCAGAAACTTTCCAGAATGTTCACAATGATGGTTTAATAGCATTTAAACACCTAAACTTGTTTTTAAAACTTTTCTGAAGCATGTTTTCTCAGGGTAAATTGCACATTAACCCTCTATCTTTACTGAAATTCTTTTGGATGCTTTATTCTACTGGGCAATTTGCAGTTTAGCCCCTGTACTTCATTGATTTTACTCTGATTGCCTGTTTTCAGAGGGTAAAATGACCATTTTGCCCCTGAAACTTCCTAGATCTTTTTCGAATCATTTTTATTGCATTTTTACCCTAATTTTATGCAGAATTGATTTAAATGCATGTTTTAGTGGTAGAATTGCATTCTGACCCATAGAGAACTTCATTTTAACTAGGGATGCACATTTGACCATAGAATTCTTCATTCTTGCATAGAATGTGTTTTCCTATGTATTTTTGACAACTTGGGCTTCAGAACTTCAGTTTTCCTTGGAATTTGGGCTTTTTGCACAAAACCCCCTAGACTTCTCACATTTGCATTCACACTTGCATTTTGCATGGCTTTTCACATCTTTTTGCACAGATTTTCTCATCTTTTCTTCTTGACTTTGCGTATGTTTTCCTAGCTTGATTCTGGCTTGGTTTACTCCTCGTTTTCCTGATTTTCCATGATTTTCAATGTTTTTGACTTGTTTTGGTTTTCCATCGCCTGAGGGCGTATACTAAAAGGCTTGTCAAAGCCGACATGGTGCCAGAATGTGGATTATTTTCTGCTTTTGCTTTTCTCGGATTTATCCTAATTTCCGCTGATTTGCGAGACACTTTCTGAGAATTTCTCAATTTTCACGATTTTCCTCATCGCCCGAGGGCATACAGTAACAGGCCTGTGGGCCGACATTTAACCCCATTACGGGTTATTTTTTCCCCTTTTTGATTTTCACGACTTTTCCCATGATTTCGAGAACACGAGTTGACTCGACTTGTTATCCTTTTAACATCAACATGGTTTTCGAAGGCGTTCTTTACAAAAACATCGTCATTTCATGTGATTTTGTCAATTCATGTGGATTTCTCCGTAATTTTTGTGCATCGTCTTTCACATCCATCCAGCATTGTCTTGGCACTCACATTAGCTTGATTAGAACACAATCTAGGCATAAAAAAACTCATTCAGCCTCAAGCAAGCGAATTAGACTAGAAAGATCGAGTTTCTCGGGTGTACGGGGGTGCCTAACACCTTCCCCGTGCGTAATAGGAATCCTTACCCATTCTCTGGTTAGTAGACATCTGGCGTTCATGTTTGCATCTCATTCATTCACTTTTAGTGAATCGTTTGTGGTTTACCTCGTCTTTCCCTTAAAAGACCAGGTGGCGACTCCATTTCTCTTCTCTTCTCATCTCGTCTCACGCCTTCGCCATCTCGGCATGGCTGTGGCCTCCTTATCTCCTCGCGAGCGAGGGCACTGTCACACATAGTATTATAAAGAGTCTGTAATTTCATTTCCTTTCCTTTTAAACTTGTAATATCCTAAGAAGAAGTGTCACAAAGGAAGCCCGATCAACAATGGTAGAAAAACACTACTCTCACGCCACCTCCCTCAACACGTCAATTGGTACCACCTTCATGACACAAGCAAGCATGGGCCAGCATGGGTGCCTCTTCAATACCCCAACTTCATATGAAGGCTTGTCTTATGAATGAGGTGGAGTAGGAGGGATGAGTTATTCCCAACCATGGAGTACCCCTTTATCAATCAATTCACATATACTACCTGATGGGGCAATTAACCCAGCCTTTCAATCCATGGTCCATCATCTAAATACCCATGGACCATTCTCTCGAATCTCTCACTAGGGCCCAATAGCTACACCTCTTATGGGAAAAACCTACACAATGCCACCAAGCCCAACAGTTAATTTCCCAAGACAAGCCCCATTAACCGTATCCTCCATGCCATATCCTATAAATTCTTCTACCTAACAAACTACTTGGACCTCAGCAAGCTACCATTCACATCATCACCTAGGGACATCTCTACCCTATCATACCCCATCCTATACTCTAGCTAAACCCTCCTTCCCTCCTTAATATAGTACTTCTCAGCAACTGTAGTTCTACCAAGTTCAATGGTACCAAGGCTAAGGGCAGTTGACCCGCCCAAGCTCAGATATTAAGAGGATGATCTTAGAGGCACTAGTAAGGGTATGGGTCACATCTATAGCACTGATCAACTTTGATACATCCAAGTTCCTACACTTCAACCTGGTGTTGGGATTCAAGATGTCTAAAATTCAAAAGTACGATGGGACAAGTGATCCATAGAACCATCTGGTTACCTTCACTATGGCCACCTTGCCCTACCAACATGACAATGGACTAACAGTATATCTCATCCTTAAAAGCTTGGAAGGAGAAGCACTGAGGTGGTTTAACATGCTCACAAACTATGACCTCAATGACTTCAAGATTTTGTTAGAAAAGATCCTACAGTAATATGTTCACTGTATTCAACACAAACCCACCTTAGGAGACCTCCTCGCTAAAAGGATGAGATCAAATGAGGACTTCATGACCTATGCTAGTAAATTGAGAGACATGGCAGCTAAATTAGAATACTACATCCCTGAAAGCTAAGCCATCAAGGTCATAGCCCGAAACACAACTGGAGCACTAAGAATAGGCTTGCTAATGGGTGACTTCCAGACGTACTCTCAACTATATGATCGAGCTACAAGAGTCCTCTGCAAAATAGAGGACGTACCATTCCTGGAGTTTGAAGGAAGGAGTAAGAAGAAGACCACTTGCTATACATACGAGGGCATTACAGGAAACATGGCACAAGTTAGGCAGCATCAAAGTCAACGAATTTAGTACCTAGGTCCGCTAGACCAACGCCAGGGGTAGCTCATGCACTATCAACCAAAGTACTAGCCGAGTCAGTATGAAACTCAACATCGTCCCACTACCTTAGCACTATGGACCTAAGAGGCGGAGCTATCCACCACTTCTAGAGCTACTCCATGACACATTCAGCATATTAGTGGAGAGTGGAGATCTACAACCTTTGGTGCTACCTCGAATGCTCCAAATGTAGACTTGTCCAAGTATTGCCCATACCACAAGAAGAATGGGCAAAATCCTGAGGAGTGTTTTATGGTCAAGGACAAGATTTATGAGCTAAATGACTAAGGGGAAATCATGTGGATTGAGCTTAAAGAGAGATAGAGGGCAAGTCAGGGAAAGTAACATGAAATGTAGATTCACCAAGACCCCATGCCCAATCACTCAATAACCAACATGGAAGCCAAGGACGTCTAGTCAATTGCTCAGTCGAAACTAATATTCATCCAACACATACAAGCAAAATCTAAGCAGCCAACTGAAGAAGAAAGGGGCCTTAATGCACATAGAGTGCCTTCTCAAGATGTGGGGTCCGACGAAGATACTCTGGGCAACGACACATGGAATAGCCATCAAGAGGAAACAACTGTAGGTGCCACCACCTCTACACACCAAAGGCCTCCTCCAGTACAAGAATGTACCCTAGACATGTTACCTATCTATGATGAATACATTGACTAGGACTAGTATGACATTGAGGCGATAATCAACCTACTCTGCCAACCCCTTCAAGCAAACCATGCAAGAGAAGATCCTCCTCCCAAGCCTCTAGATCCTATAGAGGGAAGTGAGCTAGCCAAAGACATCTACAACTACATCAGCTAGGGAGGGATTAACAAAGATGTCAGTCAACATGCTCCAAAGGGAGAAGAAAGGTTGATGTAGCCTTCTCAAAACCAATCCACTAGGGGCACCCTACAAGAAGCAAGTCAAGAAGAGTCTAATCCCGATCCCGATAAGGCCAGAACTAGGCACAAACCAAAAGAAAAATAAGAAGATGCACAACCGGCGCCTCGACACTCAATACAAGAAATAGGCCAAGATGGGTTTGACAGTGACCCTAAAAAAACAAAGATTGGATATAAACCAAAAGAAAAATCAAAAGATGCATCACAAGTAATCCAAACCTCATCACTAGCGGTAGGCTTCTATAGCCGCTCGACAAGTAAGGCCCTCCATCTGGGAAGAGGGTACTGAACTCGATTGATCCTGACTAGGGCCGAGGTCCTATTTAATTCAAAAACATGTAAATAAGACATTTAATTTCTTGTCTTTTTCTTTTTTTCATTTGTCTTTATTCTAGACTATAAAAAAAATAATAACAATAATGATTGATGAGTGTGGGTCACACTCGACATCTTATGGCATTATGCAGAACTGCCAAAATATTATCTAGGGTACTTAAGTAGAGGATGCAATACCCATGGAAGGTCCACCAATTTGGTAGGATGACCTGAAATCCCTTCAGATCCGTGTTAGTTACATGTACTCTAGAAGTACACCTTTAATCAACATGCTAAGGCCTAGAGAGAGCCCAAGACCTAGTCTTAGCTAAAGAAGACAACTGTCTTTGGCACAGAAAGGAAGTTGAGCAACTAGAGTAACCCCAACCTCATTCTATCAACACACACACCCTACGTAGGGAGAAAAGAGAATGGCAAGCTCGAAGCCTTGGCATATCCTAAAAAGCCACTCACACTGTATATTGTAACATCGAAGCATAAGTTTGAAAAGGCAGTGATAAATGAGCACACTAGAACAAGCGACTTAGAAAGCGCTTAAAAGAGGGGACTACACGAAAAGTCAAGTACACCATCATAGCATAAATTTGGAAGGTAGTGATGGACGGGTACTCGTAATGGGGTAGGAAAACTAATGAGTAGGTGTACTGTCATAGTATAAGCCTAGAAGGAAGTGATGGGCAGGCACATACAAAGAAAGACCAAGAGAGGAGAACCTCAAAAAAAAATGGATAAAAACACCTAGGAAAGCTACAGGGCATTAGGGCCAAACACTAGCCAGTGGCATCGAGCTATAGCCAACGTCGAGAGCTTGTTGAACCTCAAGTCTCCCCCCACTCTTTCACCACACATAGATAGGGGACAGGAAATCTTACAAGGTCAAGGACTAAGTAAGTAAAGGGGATAATAATCAACTAAGGTCAGTATGAAGTCCTAGGCTCTCAAAAGGCAAGGCATGGTAACAGGGTCGACTCTCCCACCAAGGATAATACAGAGTAGTAATGCTAAATGTATAATAGGGAGGATTGTGTCATAAAAAAATTCTAAAAAAAAATTGAGAAAACTAGAAATCACCAAAAAATTTGAAAATCTAAAAATCCAATAAAATAAATCAGAAACCCATAGAAAATAGAAAACCCAAGAAAAAAATCAAGTAGTGCCATCCACCCTACATGCAAGTGAAAACTTAGTAAGTAGGGAAACTAGAACTAGTTTGGCTAGTGGTGTAACAATGGACTCACCTAGATTTGAACATTTACGTCCTACTCAAGTGTGTCTCCATGGCTTGGGTGCATTTTCTTGACGAAGACATTACGCTACAATGATCTTTAGAGCATCCACAGATGACTCAAAATCAGTGTCCACTGGGCTCCGATTTTCCATCTCCCAACTAAGGCCAAGACTAGTTTCCTCCACCTAATTTTAAAAATAGGGGAGTAGAAGATAGCACTATAGCACCTTTCCTAGGCAAGACCAACTTAGCTAACCCTTCTGGGGTAAGGAAAGATAAACCTTTGATTACTAACATGTATTGTTGAGCGTGCAGGTAAAACTCTCACCATGTGTTAGTACATCAAGGCCCAGCATGATCGATGAATGAACTCACACCTTTGGAGTTCATATAGTCTATGCAAATACACTATTTTGACTAAGAGGTAAACACCGATTTGGCAAAGGAATGGTTCACTCCATCACCCAATTTTTTAATCCTAGAATTCCTTTACTTACCAAATTGAGTTGTAGGACGACGGTCCTTTCGTGATAGTTTTGGTCATCTTCAAAGATGAAAAGCACTTGACCAAAACGAATTGCATCCATACATTTTGAATATGTCTATATGGTTTGGGACTAACCATACCCTACCAGTCTAACCTATCAAATAGACCATTCATTGGATCGAATGTTTTCCATGCATTTGCATTGTTTGTTTGAATGATGCATCCATGCATTGGAAGTGGAGCGTATATGAAGCATTGTCCTTCTAGAGTATTTGAAACCCATTGAACTTGTAATCCTCCTTAAACCAGTCAAGTCTCACCTGTCCTTTTATCATTCCAATCTGAGCAAGCTCTCGAACAAGAAGCCAGAATAATTAAGTTTCTATTACTTTTTTTCTTTTCGACAAGCGATAGGGTAATTTCCCATTATCATCTGTAACACCCGTAAAATTCATTTTGTAATTCTTTCCAATTTTATGAATATTATTCCTGAACGGGTGTTACTGTTCCGAGGCCCGTTGTATAGTTTTGTGCTTTTGGGCTTGGGCCTCGTGGTCTGGCATCTATTTGTGTGTCCCTATGCGTGGTTGGCACTATGCATTGTGGCACAGTGTGTGTGGGGCCTGGGTGTGGGTCTGTGTGGGGCCCAGTTGTGGGGTCCCCGTGGGGCCCGCATGTGTGGGCTGGTTGTTGAGGCTTGCAGTTGGCCTCGTTGGTGGTGGCTGATGGTTGGCTGCTCATGCGGTGTGCCGGTGGTTGAGACGCGCAAGTGGGCACGTTTTGAGCTACTGCGGGCGCAGGCTTTATAAGCCGCATCACACTTCTCCTCGCCACCCATCGTCATTTCCTCCTTCCTTCTTTATCCTTTACCCCTCCTCCTCGGCGGCACGCTACTTCTCCTCCTCCTCCACCATCTTTCCCTTCCTCCCCACTCCTCCTTCTCCTTCCTTTTCCTTCCCATTCTTCCTTTCCACTCGTCTACCCTACCTCCTCTGTTTTCCCCCCGCATCGTGCGCACGTCGAGAGAGAGAGAGGAAGAGGTCAAGGGAGAGAAGTAAAGGGTTGTGGTTGCTCGTGGTGGTGGGCGGAGCTCGCATGGTGTGCCCTGTGACCGTGGTTGCGCCAGAGCTCACCGGAGTCGGCCGAAGATCGCTGGAGGTGTTTTCTAGGTACGCACCTCCACTTCGAGTAATAGAGAGCATGAAATTGGTAGAAATTGCTAGGATTTCATGAAATCTATGTTAATTTCCCATCCTAGAATTTGTTGTGTATTAATGGAGCATTTATTGGCATTTATGGCAAATGGTGTGTTTTGGGTCCTCTTGACCCTTCTATCTTCCCAATTTCATATCTTGATGCATGGTGAATGGATTTTAGTTTTGTTTGTTGGGTTTTGGAGTAGTCTCGATGGTCTACACCATATGTTTAATGCAAGATTTTTGGTGTTTGTTCAGAGGGTCCGATCGGAGGTTCCAGTTGGGGCGATTCGGACAGTAGGGTTTTGGGCTGTTTTCTGGGATCGCAGAATTCAGCATACTGAATCAATGGATTTCGGTATACCGATTTCGTCTGATATACCGTTTTCCTATCAATTTGGTCCTCTAGTCAAAATTAAGTCATCCATTTATGGACGGTACACTGAACTTGGCCTAAGTGTTGATCGTTGACCCCAGTTCTGTCGACCGAATCAAACAGGTTTATCAAATCAACAGATTTCAACATAACGAATCTGACTTTTGGCATACCGATTTTTGGGCCCAAACAGGTTTATAAAATGTGTTTTCGATGGCTTTCTGGATGTCGTGTTTTGTCCCTATGAGATGAGATTATGGGCCATTAGTGGTGGTCCCTTGGGACACCGATGCGCCGTTCTGCCAAGGTTTTGGAAGAATTTTCAAAAGATATGGAAATGGTTTGGAAAATAGATTTCAAGGAAATGGTTGAGCTATTTTGGAAAGTGTTTTGCTAGTTTTACATGTGCTGGTTGAGACAGTGTGGGACCATGTCATCGGGACCAGGGAATGTGACGACAATCTCGGGTGGTCGGGCACGACTCCCTGGTTGAGGTCGGGGGCCGAGATACCTATGGCTGAGGGGCGTCAGGTCCTGGATGTATGAGACTCCTTGACTGTAGTCTCAAGGCTAGGGTTGTGGTCCACGGGTTGAGGTGTCTTGTGGCATGACGGGGAGGCGTGATACTCCTGCTGTCGCTGTGAGCATGGAGGCTCGAGTGTTGTCGAGTGTGGAGGTCTAAGACTCCCTCTTGAGCACCTTGTGTGGAAGACACCGTGAGGAGGCGTACTTTGTCCTGGCCAGTGCGGGTGGGACACTTGCCCTGTAGCTGGTAGCATCCTGAGAGACAAGACAACCTTCCCAAGGAGTGGTTGGCTTTTGAAGGTTCTCTAGAGAGATGGGAATCGCGGGACGGTGATAACTCTGCACAGGTAGGCTTCACCATGGCAGTGTAGAACGCTGGGGTCGCTCCTTAGTGGACTGCATGTGGCCGGAGATAGGTTGCTTGGCGTCGGGCTTCTTGACTCACTGTGTGTGGTTTTGGCGATTTAGGGCCTTTGCTTGTCGCTTTGGGCTAGTGGAGCCCTAGTTTGTGTTTTTGGCCTGTGTGGGCCTGGTTTTTGAGGTTTTGAGGAAATGATTTGTGAAAGGAATTTAAAAGGAAAAATAGATTATGGTTTTGTTTTCTGCGGTTTTCGTGGAGTGTGTACTGGGTGACTTTGGTCACTCATGCATTTTCCTTGTGGTTTTGGTTTGCAAGTGCAAACATGCGATTGGCTTAGCGTAGTGCATATAGATCGGAGTCCCCTAGTCGCACAGGGTGGGGTTGGATTTTGAGGGTTCTCTTAAGAGAGAGGAATCGCGAGATGGTGATCGCTCTTACCTAGGGTAGCTTCACTGTGGCAGTGCAGAACGTTGGGGTCGCTCCTCAGTGGACTGCGTGTAGCCAGAGTTAGATTTCCTAGTGCCTGGCTTCCTAACTCACTATGTGTGGTTTTGGCCATTGAGGGCCTTTGCTTGTAGTTTTGGGCTAGTAGAGCCCTAGTTTCTGGTTTTGGCCGGTGTGGGCCTGATTTCTGAGGTTTCGAGGAAATGGTTTGTGAAAGGAATTTAAAAGGAAAAATAGATTATGGTTTTGTTTTCCATGGTTTTCGTGGGGTGTGTACTGGGTGACTTTGGTCACTCATGCATTTTCCTTGTGGTTTTGGTTTGCAAGTGCAGACATGCGATTGGCTTAGCGTAGTGCATATAGATTG
>JAMKQA010010430.1:0-11175 GCA_024699735.1 Posidonia australis
AGTCCCATCTCATCCAAATTATATATAAATAGATATTAATCATCAACACAAGATTACATCCTTTCTGGATTTCCAGGTTACCATTCTGTGGTCGACCCTGGATATTATATCCTATCCCTTTAAAAGGAATTTCGTCCTTGAAATTCTCTTTTAGTAGAACAAGTGTGGGTACCATGACTGAATATTTGCCTCACGCTACCAGGTAGCCTCTCCCATGTCATAGTGCTACCATTGAACTAGTACAAGGAGAATTGCTTTATTCTTGAGAACTCGTTCCTTTCAGTCCATTATCTGGACGACGTCATCTACCATGAATAAGTCTTTCTGTTGCTTCTTTGTTTGTATTAGTATCACTTAGGATGTGTCCGTCAAGCATTTCCTCAACATCGAAACATGGAAGATGCTATGTATACTTAAAAGTTCTGGAGGTAGATCAATTTGTATGTCACTTTACCAACTCTTTTAGAAATCTAGTATGGTCTTATGTAGTGAGGACTCAACTTCCCTCGTTTTTCGAATCTCGTCACTCCTTTGGTTGGTGACACCTATAGTAAGACGAAGTCTCCTACTTCGAATTCCAAAAGTGTAACGTCCTGAACTCGGGCACGTTAACTAAATCACAGTATTATAAACAAATTACACAAATTATAGTAATAATTAAATGTCTGTAACTAAGACTCACCTTCAGGAAACGATGTGCGGCTAGAAGTTTCTACTCTGGCACCAAAACTCGACTACACCTGAAAACTAACCAAAGTACGCGTGAGTGACATCTAAGTCACCCAATACACATTCCAAACACACATACAACAAAACTTGGCAAAATTACTAAATACACAACTTTAAATTTTATAAAATATGGCTTTCTTTGAAATTCCATTTCAAAACATCATTTTCTCTTTTCCTTTAAAACATTTGGAAATCTATTTCCAAAACTCAAATCACCTTTTCAGTGTTGGGATTTCTTCCCAAAACAGGTCATTTTCAAAACTCATCTCTTTTTCAAAACTCATCTTTTCTCCTTTTCACGCATTTTTAAAATCTTCCTCTTATTCCGAGAAATCTATATTCTCAACTAGATTTAGTATAAAACACAATGCCTCACGGACTCAAAACCAAAATCACAAATATGGGCTGGTAACTGGTTAAAACCACAGTTCTTGTTAAATTTTAGGATTTTAGGACCAATCACTAGTCCAATCTTAGTCAAACCATATCTTTTCATTTTCACAAAACCACACACTTTCTTAATTACTTTCCACTTTTCTTATTGATGTTACCTTGATCAGGGTAACCAAGCACACAAGCAGTAGGTAAAGACATCATTTTCCCTACCTCCTTGCACTGCCATAGTGAAGTTGACACCGTCTCGGCCCACTGGCCTCAATTTCTTTTCATAGATGCACGGGGATACGTCTTTATCTGACGTTCCATCGGTGACCCGAACAACTAGGTTCAACAACCCAAACTCAGCCTATACCGTCACAAACATTAGTGGCCACGGTCGTGTCCGACAATTGTTATTTTTACAATTCGTTGACACCATCAACTCGTGGTTCCACATTGGCAATCACGGTCGTATCTGACAATTGGTTTCCTTGGAGTATCATTCTCCTACCATATTGCCGACACCAACCCCTTTAATTTCACAACACATTATTAGTGTTTTATTTTCAAAATTCTTGAGTTTTTCTTTTTAAAACCATTTCCATTTCATTCCTTTCGTTGTAGGAATCTTTTCCATGCAACACTTGACCCTCTACTGGGGTCCCAACTCAATTCATGAAAAATCATACTTTAAAATCATAAATTGGGTCAAATGTCCAAAATATTACATAAAACCACACATTAACCACTTTTGTTCATTCTTAGGGCTTTAAACCCAAAACTATATCCAAATACACTTATTTGGATACCATATTCCTCAATGACATTTACATAAGGAAAACACTCTAAACACATGCTCATTATATCTTTAAAATTGTTTATTTTCATCATTTATACCCATTTATTTATATAAGCCAGGGGATAAGAATGACAGACCGAATTCAAATTCAGTATACTGAAAATCGCTGATTCAGTATATTGAATACTTTCGGTATACCGAAACCTCCTGTTTCGGTCGACTAAAGGTTTTCAGTCTACCGAAACCAGACGCTCCTACGCAAACTGACAAGGATTCGATATGCCGAATCTAGTTTGGCATGCGGAATCTCCTGTGTTCTGCACATGGCCCCTGCCAACGAACTAGTCGTTCGCTGGAAATGGGAGCTTCTAACGGACCTCTCAAACATGCATCATAAAATATGGATAAATCATGGGGTGTAGACCCTTTAGTATACTTTTAAACCCCTCAAATCATTCATGAATCCATTCATCATGCAATCCATATGAAAATTATAAAGGCATGGAGCTCATATAACACTATTGTAGCATGCATCCCTAAGATTTGCATAAATCCACCAATTTTCATCCCAACCTCATGATATCTACATATTCATGATATCCATCACATCCTCATCCATTCTACTATTTTTCTATGATTTTACATGCATTTATTCTCATTTTTGTTGCATTTAACGTATCGTGCTACAAGAAAAGAACGAAGGAGAAAGAGGGGTTGCGTACCTCAAATAGCACTCCGGCGACCTCTCCACACTCCCACACAACTTCGGTGGCTCACGGCAGCGGTGCACACGACTCAGCTCCCCTCCTCTCCCTTTGGCTCGCGCATCGTTCCTCCTTTCCTTCTTTCTCTCTCACAGCTACCTTCCCTCCATTCCTCTTCCCATTTTATCTCCTCCTCTCGCGTCGCGTCGGCCTCCCATCGCATCACCTCGCGTCGGAGGGGACGGCGAGACACAGGCTGTTGTCTTGTGGTGGCACAGGTCGAGGAAGAAGAAGAGGATGGAGATGGGGAGAGCTCGTGAGGGAAAAGAAAAAAAGGAAAGGAGAAAAGAGGAAAGGACGAGCACACAAATCGAGGTAACTGTGTATCCTCAAATCAGACTCCACATTGGTCCCATAATACAAGCAAGTGCATAGAAAGCCAACCAAACCCTCACACTCACAAGAAACAACAAATTATCCATTAATAAACTATTTATACAATATTACAATTAATTACATAGTTTACAATCAGAAATAGATAATCAAGCCCAAGTGTCACAAAAAGTCTTTACCTCCTGTCGGCATGGCTTTTCTATCTACTTTGTGCAAGCATCAATCTCTTCTAGATGAGGTCCACTTTGTCTTTATACTATTTTACAATCGCTGGACCTACGAGCTGTCGTTCGCCTACTTAGCTCCAATAGGTGAGTGTCCTATATGTTCTGCCATACAGAGCCTCTTATAGAGCCATCCTGATGTTGGAGTGATAGTTGTTATTATAGGCAAACTCAATCAATGGCTGATACTCCTCCCAGCTTCTTCCAAAGTCCAATGTGTAGGTCCTAAGCATATCCTCTAATGTTTAAAATTTTCTTTCCGTCTGACTGTCTGTTTGAAGGTGGAAGGTGGTATTAAAGTTCAACACAGTGCCAAATGCCTCTTGAAATGCTCCTTAGAACCTCGACGTAAACCACGTGTCTCTGTTAGACGCGATCGACGCTAGAACTCTATGCAACCGAACTATGTCTGACATGTAGAACTCTGCCAACTGTGACAAGGGAAGATTCATTCTCATGAGCAAGAAGTGTGTTGATTTTGTGAGCCGATCTATAATTACCTAGGCTATATTATTCTTTCTCCTGGTCCTAGATAATCCTGTCACGAAATCTATCGACTCATACTCCCGTTTCCAGACTGGAATATCCAGAGGTTGCAAAATTCCTCTGGAATTCTGATGTTCAATCTTTACCATCTAGCAAGTCGTACATCTTGCTACATGCTCAACAATTTTCTTCTTCCTTTCAGATTACCAGAAATTTCTTTTCAAATCTTTATACATCTTGGTGCTTCCTGAGTGGATTGTGTATTTTGACTGGTGGGCTTTATCGAGCAATCTTTGTTTTACTTCCTCCATTTGAGACACATATAAATTCAGATCATATCTAAACCCTCCATCCACACCCATAGAGAAATGAGGCACCTCTCTTGTCTCTAGCTTCTACCAGATATCCTGCACAAATTGGCCCAACTGCTGAGTTGTTACAATGGCTTCTAACAATATCGAGCGAACAGACAAATTTGCCATCCATGCTCCCACAAGTCCTTGAGACTGCCTTTATGGTATGCACTCAACCAATCCATCTATGAGATGCCATTCTCTAATCATTAGGCTAACCACAACATGAGTGTGTCTACTCAAAGCATCTACCACCATATTAACCTTTCCCAGGTGGTATGACAGACTAAAGTCATAATCTTTGAGATAGTCCACCTATCTCCTCTGTCTCATGTTCATATCCTTTTGTGTGATGATGTACTTCAAGCTTTGGTGATCTGTGAATATCTCAAACTATTTATCATACAGGTAATGCCTCCAAATCTTCAAAGTAAAGACAATTGTAGTCATCTCTAAGTCATGAGTGGGTAATTCTTCTCATAGTTTCTTAGTTGACGTAAAGTATACGCCACCATCTTGCCATACTGCATCAATACACACTCTAATTTGGTCCCACAAGTATCACTATAGACTGTACAACCACCACTCCTTGAAGGTAAGGTCAAAATTAGAGATGTGACCAAATCCTTCAGTTCATTGGAGCTTTCCTCATACTACCAATCCCATGCAAAGGGAACTTCCTTTCAAGTTAGCTTGGTCAGAGGTGCTGTGATCTTGGAGAAATCTTGAATAAATTTCCGATAATATCCTATTAAACCGGAGAATTTTTTGATTTTGGTGACATTCTTTGGTCTGGTTCAACTGTTCACGACCTCCATTTTGGCTGAATCTACTTTGATTCCCTCTCATGAGATGATATGGCCGAGAAATGCAACTTCTTCCAGTCAAAATTTGCATTTCTAGAATTTTGGGTAGAGTTGGTGCTGTCTTAGCATCTCCAACATAGTCTTTATATACATCTGGTGCGTTTCTACATCAGGAGAATATACTCACACATCGTCCACGAACACCACTACAAACTTGTCTAGGTAGGACTTGAATACTCTGGTCATCAAGCCCATAAACGTTACTGGTGCATTCGTCAACCCAAACAATATGACTAGGAACTCGTAATGACCATACTGAGTCCAAAAGGTTGTCTTATGCTCATTTGTTTCTCAGATTTAGGGTTGGTGATACCCTAATATCAAGTTTATCTTCAAAAAGGTCGAGGTTTCTTGCAACTGATCAAGTAAGTCATCTATCCCGGGTAATGGGTATTTGTTCTTTATAGTGATCTGATGCAGCATCCGATAGTCTATGCATAATCAAAGCCTATTTATGTGATGTTTTTAAAGTTTTTTACTTGGGTTCTTAAGTATTCTTATTTTCTTAGGGTTTTGGAGTATTTGAGAGATCATTACACACATCCTAGGAGTATAAGAAGAACGTAAAAATTACATGAACACTTTTACAAAATATTCAATGAATTTTCCTTGATTTCTTTGGCTAATGAGCTCCCTTGATTTCTCATAGAATTCTTTAAGCTATCCCCATGAGTTTTCTTCCATGATAATTTTCTTAACCTTTCTTGGTGTCCCTTCACTTGTGATTCCTTTCTTAGAATGAGCTAAACATTTCTCAAATAGTTTCATTAGCTCAAAATAAAGTAATATAACTTATTTTTGTTATCATAAAAATTAAATATAACGATTTATATTTCTTACATCTATTGCGTTGGACGTTAGGGATCCTAGTGTCTATCATTGGACACAGGTTAGGCTGCATCCAACATTCTGAATCCAGAACTTAAGGTTCTGGGTTTGGTTTGTAGTGGTGTTTGGCCTTGTGTTTAGATGGAAGTTCAAGACTCTTGTTTTGGCTTTTATGTGGTTTCTTCTGGGTGAGTTTTATGTCCAAAAGGTGTGCTTTCTTTTAAGCTCTTCTTTTGCGTATGGTTTTGGGCGTGGTTTAGTCATACAGTTTTGATCTGATAGGAGAGCTGTCTAAGTCATGTTTTGACTCAGTTTTGATAGGTGATTTGAAAGGAGTTTTCAAATGATTTTTGAGGAAAATGTGGATTGATTTGGAAAATGGTTTTTCAAAGGATTTAGAAATGAGATACAGAGTTTTGTGACTTTTGGTAGTAGCTTCCTGTGTCATGTCTGTAGTAATTTTGAGTTGATTTTTGAAATGTTTTTCGAAAATAGTTTCCAAAAGAATTTAGAAAAGAAATGTATGGTTTGCAACGGTTTTTGGAAAATGATTTTCGAGACTTTGAGGGACCGAAAGACCAAAGCTTTTGACTAATGAATTAGGGACGACTAATACCCCTCGATGGTTGAGAGTCAATTGCTTAAGGCAAGGTTTGTGGTTTTCCATGGTTTTTGGTAGGAGCCACAGAGACTAGAGGGTTGTACTAATGGACTAGGGTCAAAGGTCAGTTGTGAGTCCAAGGTTGTGGTTGCCAAGTGGTAGGAGTCATGAGGGTTGAATGATTGTACTAGGACACTAGGAACGATTGATGCCCCAAAAGGGTCAAGTACAAGTTCAAGGTCGTGGTTACTGAGTTCTGTGTTGGCAAGGTCCAAGGTCTTGGCCAGAGCTTGGGTGGCCTAGGTGCTAAGAATGTCAAGAAGGTGTACCCTGTGTTTATTCCAGAGTGGACCTTTGGAGGGTTCTTAGACTACGAACCCAGGATTGATGTGCTTCTACATAATGTGGCTTGTTCATGATAATGCAGTGTGCTTCGATCGCTGCTTGTGGGTTAGTCTGTTGCTGGTGGCCATAGTGCATGACAAGTTTTCGATCTAGGTGTGTGAATTCTGGTTTTGAGCTCTGATTCAGGTTTTCAGGCCCTGGTCAAGTGGAGACCTTGGTTTTTTATATATGGCTTGTGCTGATTTTGGGGCTTGGTCTGGCATAGAGTAGTCATTCCAAGAGTGTAAAAAGAGTTTTCAAAAGATGCACGTGTTTTGAAAGAAAAGAGAAAAGTGATTTGAAAAGCATTTTTAAAGGATTTAAATTTACTAGACAATAATGAATTGCCTTGTTGTAGTTTTGTGGTCTGGGATGAGATCCCTATTTTGGTGGTAGATCTCAAATTTTGGGTGATCTGAATTTTCAGTTTTAAGATGATTTTCCTTGGTAAATGTCACAATGTGTGGATACTTTATGTTCTTTGTGGTTTGGGTTTCATGGAAGTTTTTAGTGACTTTGGATTTCCTGCTTTGATGTGTTAGATTGTTGAGGTTTTGTTTGATTTTGGTCTAGTTTTAATGTGGTGTTCGAGTTTGGTTTTCTAATTTTGTTTTAGGTGGGTGTGTGCTGAGTGACCTTTCTCACCTTTGCCAACTATAGCCACTAATTGCCACCACTAATGGATTAGTTGTTGCCTCCATTGGTACTCATTGTTGGCATGGTAAGGAAAAGGAGAGAGGGTGAGGGGTAATATGGACATTTTTCTCACTCATAAGTGATTTGGTATATATTTTTGCCAAACAAGATTATGGCTTATAAGAATAAGTAGCAAACAATACTAAGCTTAAAAAGCCTAGTGTTTCTCAATATTTGTTTTGTGAAAAAACTTTACCAAACACTACCTAAGGATATTTTTATAAACAATTTGGACATGGTCATAAAAATAGATCAATGCAATATAATCTACAACATTTTGAGGAAACAATAAGTAGATACTTTAACAAAGTCATAAATGTTGTTTGTGCATGGGCTCCCGATATAATATGTCCTACCAAGATATTACATCCTAAGGACTCATTTTTTGAAACATGAAGGCATATTATTGAAAATAGAGGTATTCATGAAAATAGATCATTTCAAAGTGCAACAATACACGACTATCCTTGAACTTCTCTACTTCAATATATCTCTATTATTTGCATAAACATAAAACTTATTAATGATTTACAAATAATTCATATTGCTAAATAAAATCAAAATTGTCATAAACTTAGCAAAGAATGACCACCACTAATTGTCCATTGCAACAACTTCCTCCTCAAAGCCTCTTCCTGTTTCTCGATCCAAAGTCATCCAACATTGCCAATCTTTCCTAACATTATCCCAGTGGTTCTTAAATTACACCTGAGTGTACATGACATCGACCCTTTCTTCGAACTTCCTAATGAGATTTGCATATTCTTGGCTAACTGTTGCACTCTTTTTGCTTCCATCTCTTGCCTCCTTGAGACAATTGTCGAGCCATATATCTTGTGCTTATGGTCATCCCACTTCGCTATTACCATGTTGTCATTAGATTTTCTTAACATTTTGCCGTGTCTTTGCCTTTCTTTTATTGCTACATTGATAAGTCCATATCTATATACATTGTCATTAACCATATAAATAAACATACAATATTCTTCACTAATATGAAAATTTATTAATTAAATATCGATATCATTCAATTAAGCATACAAAGATTCATACAATTGAGGATGTAAAACTGTTTGTGTAACATCGGTGATCTTTGCTTGCGCTTTCAGACTATGTGTTTGAGGCACGGGTGGCAGGCATGGTATGGTTGCGTGGTCCACGAGCATGTTTGCTTGGTGTAGTTAGCTTGTGCTTTTGTGTGGGCCAGAGTGCAGGATGTTATGAGCTGTGGCTTTGGGATTGAGTTATCCCACTTGGTTTTGGGTTGGTAGCTGTGATGAATTCAACGATATTTTGAGTAGAGGCCTTTATTGTGATTGGTGATTAATAATGTTGGCCTCATTAGATTTTATTGATTATTACAAGGATTATCTTGGAGGTATTTCATAGTGATTAATTAGTTTCTTGCACAAGTAGATTGCATGGGATTGTGTAGGTGGTGAACGCTTGGTGTGCTGTGTTGATGGTGGAGGATATGTATCAACACTAACTTTACATTATGTAATTGATGACGCAAGTGTTGTGTTGTTGTTGTCAAGTGAGTGTGGTGTTTATTCAGTGTGCCATGCCTATCCCCTCATGTGACTTAAGTTGTGGCTATATAAAGGGGAGGATGGTTGCACCATTATTTTTAACACACACTCAGACACCCACACGCAGAAGAAGAAGAATCAAGAAGGAGAAGAGGAAGAGAGTGTGCAGAGATAGAAGAGTAGAGAGAGAGAGAGAGAGGGAGAGAGAGTTTGTGTATGTGTGTGTGAGCCGTTGGTTGGAGAGGGAGAGGGAGAGAGGGAGAGGGAGAGAGAGAGGGAGGGAGAGAGAGTTTGTGTATGTGCGTGTGAGCCGTTGGTTGGAGATGGAGAGAGAGAGGGAGGGAGAGAGAGTTTGTGTATGTGCGTGTGAGTCGTTGGTTGGAGAGAGGGAGAGAGAGTGAGAGAGGGAGAGAGAGAAAGAGATTGTGTATGTGCGTGTGAGCCGTTGGTTGGAGAGAGGGCTTTTGGAGGAGAGCTTCTTACCGACGTCGCTTGGTGCTCCGATGCTTGACGAAACTTCAGTTGGAAGTGGAATCACCGACAACTACCTCTATGGTGGTTGGGTTGCTATAAGGAAGGTGAATTGAGTTAGGATTGTTGATAGGTTCCTCTCTTCTTTCTCTTTGCATGGGTGTTAATTGGATGGAGCCTACTTTGTGTTTTGGGTTGCTCTGGATATTCGGTTGTGCTTATTGGATATGAGAGTGGTTGATTTGGGAGCTCTAGCAAGGAGGATTGCCAACGATTGTAGTACAGTTGGATTCTTTGAGATTTGCAGTGTTGGGTTCTTAGTGGTTGACTCAAGGTACATGTTCTATTGATGAATTTTAATTGTACTTAGAGCTGCAATAGTATTGTTACATGATGGATATTGCTATGTCAGGAATTTACAATATTTTGAAAGATATTTTTGCAAGCACTGATAGTGTGTATCAATAGCTTGAGTTTGTAGTTTATTGTTTACATAAATGATATGTATGGATTGTTTTAATGATAACTTGAGATTTTGATATTGGATTTTAGTAATTTAGGAGGCATTGGAAAGATAATTTTAAGATCTTTCCAATGATATAAGCTTGAGTTTTAAGCCTTGAAACATTGATTTTCAGTGGCATACTTTAGTGGGTTGTGGTGGCATTGTTCACTGTGTGAGCATCCTGTCTTAACTCGTTGATATCTCAAGTTGTAAATATTAGATTCTTATGATTTCCTTTGCATATGGTAGAGGATTTCATTATTTTCATTTTGATATATTATATATAAATTTATGGTTTGTGTATAGGATTTGGTGGTTATTGTAGGGTGGCAACATTAACTCCCCTATTCTAGCACTTGGGGCACGAGTTGGTAGCGCAAGGCACTCGTGCATGTCTCCAGCGTGGGTTGGGGGTGTGGGTCTCTAGCAAAGTTGGGCCACGTGGTTCCTGCAATCTAGTAGACTACTACTTGTGTTTGTGGTTTTGTGAGGGATTTTGTAGAGTTTTGTGTGGTATTGTGAGTTAATTTTGAAATAGTTTTCAAAATGATTTTCCAACAAAGATCTAAAAAGAAATGCATAAGCTTTGCAAAGATTTTGGAAAAAAGATTTCTGTGGTTTTACTGGACTAAGAGGTTGAAGCATTTGACTAGCAGACTAGGGATGATTAATGCCTTTGGATGGTCGAAAGCAAGTTGCCTAGGATGAGGTCCATGTATTTTTTCTATGATTTTTGAGGAACCAAGAGAGCTGTAGGATCGTAGTAATAGGTTAGGGACGATTAATGCTTCGAGAGGGACATGTGCAAATCTAAGGTTGAGGTTCCATGGTTTTAAAGGACCAAAAGGCTTTGCATAAGAGTTTGTGGACCAAAAGACCAAGGATGAGGTGAGCGACCAAGAGGTTGAACAATTTGGTTGATGAATTAGGGATGATTAATATTTCTAGAGAGTCAAGAGCTAGAAGAGTAGGCTGAGGTCTTAAAGAGTTGTACTAGTGGAACTAGGGGGTGAAAACGTTCTTTGGGTGATCACATGCAATAGTCCTAAGGATGCTAAGAGGGCAGACCTTATGTGGGTATTGTCTTGTGTGGACTTTTGAGCATTCTTAAAATATGAACCTAGGACAGGAAGTTCCTGCACATGGGGGCTTTGTTGCAGCAGTGTAGTGTGTTTCGACGACTACTTGTAGCTAATATTAGTCGCTTGAACTTGAGTAACACAATA
>JAMKQA010010431.1:0-10855 GCA_024699735.1 Posidonia australis
GAGAGAGAGAGAGAGAGAGAGAGAGAGAGAGGGAGAGAAGTGAAGGCGTTGTGGTGGCTCGTGGTGGTGCATGGAGCTCGAGTGGAGTGCTCCCGTGGACGTGGTGTGGCCGTGGTTGTGCAAGGTTGCCAGAATTCGTCGGAGTCGGTCGGAGTTCGTCGGAGGCCATTTTCAGGTACGCATCTCCACCTCATGTAATAGAGAGCATGAAAATGGTAGAAATTGATAGGGTTGCATGAAATTTAGGTAAATTTACATTCCTAGAATTTATTATGATTTTATGGGAATTTATGGTGAATTTATGGATATTTATGGTAGTTGGTGCGTTTTGGGTCGTTTTGACCCTTCTGCCTTTGTAATTTCATATCTTGATGCATGGTAAATGGATTTCAGTTTTGTTTGTTGGGATTTGGAGTAGACTTGAGGGTCTACATCTTATGTTTTATGCAAGATTTTTGGTATTTGTTTAGCAGGTCCGCTCAGAGGTTCCAGTTAGGGTGATTTCGAATTGTAGGGTTTTGGACAGTTTTCTAGGATCGCAGAATTCAGCATACCAAAGTGAAAATGGCATACCGAATCAGAAAATTTCGGTGTATCGACTTCATTCGGTATACTGTTTTTCTGTCAATTTGGTCTTTAGTCGATTCGGCCTATCGAATCACCTCGGTAAACCAATCTAGTGGATTTCGGCATACCGGAGTCAGAACAACATTCCAAATCAGTGGATTTCGACATACCGAACCTAATTTCTGGCATGCCGAATCAAGGCCTAAATATGTTTATAAAAAGAGTTTCTCAAGGGCTTTCTTGATTGCTGTGTTTTGTCCCATTGAAAGGGACTGTGGGGTCGTCAGTGGTGGTCTCCTAGGACCCCTGATGCGCCGTTTTGCCAAGGTTTTGGAAGAATTTGCAAAGATATGAAAATGGTTTTGGAAATGGATTTCAAGGAAATAGTTGCCCTGTTTTGGAAAATGTTTTCCTAGTTTTTTGTGTGTGGCCAAGACAATGTGGGACCGTGTCATCAGGACCAGGGAATGTGATGACATTCTCAAGTGGTCGAGCGCAACTCCTTGATTGAGGTCGGGAGCCGAGATACCTGAGGCTGAGGAGCGTCGAGTCCTAGAGGTATGAGACTCCTTGACTGTTGTCTCAAGGCTAAGGTTGTGGTCTACGGGTTGTGGTGTCTTGTGGCATGACGGGGAGGTATAATACTCATGTTGTCGCTGTGAGCACTTAGACTCAAGTGTCCTCAGGTGTGGAGGTATGACACTCCCTCCTGACCACTGTGTGTGGAGGACGCCGCGAGGAGGCATACCTTGTGGTGGCTAGTGCGTTTGGGACACGTGCCCTGTAACAGGTAGCGTCCTGAGACAGGACAGCCTTCCCAGGGGAGGCTGGCTTTGTGAGGGTTCTCTAGGTGGGAGAATCGCAGGACGACGCGGCTCCTACACAGGGTGGCACGTCGTGGCAATGCAGACGTTGTTGGTTGCTCTTCGGTGAGTTGCTTGTGGCCAGAGTTAGATTGCCTGGCGTCGGGCTTCCCGACTCATTGTGTGTGGCTTTGGCCATTGAGGGCCTTTGCTTGTGGCTTTGGGCTAGTAGAGTTCTGGTTGTGGTTTTGGCCAGTGTGGGCCTTTTATGTGAGGTTTTGAGAAAATAGTTTGCAAAATGAATTTAAAAGGAAAATTGATTATGTTTTGTTTTCCGTAGTTTTCTTGGGGTGCATAATGGGTGACTTTTGTCACTCATACATTTTCCTCGTGTTTTTGGTTTATAGGTGCAGGCATGCAGAGGGTTAGCATTTTGATTTGCAGGTGTAGGTATGCAGAGGGTTAGCGTAGTGCATATAGTGTGGAGTCTCTTAGCCGCGCACAAAGGTTCCTGGTAGTTAGATTTTACTGTTTGGCTTAGTTTTCTCATAATTTAATTTGTTTTAAATTATTGTGGAAAATGTGGGGTGACAGTTTTTGGTATTAGAGCTCTAGATTCACTAGGTCACACTAGGTTAGTGCTACACCTAGGGTGTCCGGTCTAGAGACTCCATAGGTTTTGCATGCATGGTAGAGTCTGCACCTGATTTCTCGCCATTGTTTTCTAGTTGTTGCTTTGTCTGTGGTGTAGGTACTTTGCCTTTCTCCGGCAGGATGCCTCCTCGTGGTCATAAGGGCAAGGCCCCTGTTGAGGAAACCGAGTCCCATGAGGATGTAGGCGGATGGAAGGTGGTTCATGCGGAACTGAGGAGTTTGGCACACAGGATCTCTCACGCGTTCAGCAAGAGTAGTGTCAATGAACCGTCGGGTGACCCATGGCTAAACCAGTTCACGAAGCTTTGTTCATCATCGTTCAAGGGCATGGTTAGTGCTATGGAGAGCAAGGCCTGGTTGGAGAAGGTGGTGAAGATGTTGGAGAGCATAGTGTACCCGGAAGAGCATTGGGTGCGACTGGCAAGCTACTTATTGGATGGTGAGGCAGATAGGTGGTGGAAGTTTGTGAGGTGGCTGATGTTCCCAGACTCAGTCACTGTTAGCATCCAATGGAAGGATTTCAAGGTGACCTTCTATGACAAGTATTTTCCCACTCATGTGAGGAGCAACTTCACCGAGATTTCCGGAGTCTGGAGTAGGACATGATGTCGGTGCTCGAGTATGAGACTGAGTTTGCCCAGTTGGAACGTTTTGCTCCTGCCTATGAGTCTGAGGAGGAGGAGCTGCAAAGGTTTCTGAACGGCTTGAACCCTAGGCTACAGGATAAGGTGATGGGCTATAGGTGCCATACTATGGAGGACATGGTTGGGATGGCTTATCACTTCGAGGTAGAGTATCAAAAGTTTTTGGAGAGTCATCCCAAAGGGAAGGGTAAGTCTTCTTTTGCCTCCTGGTTCTCTTTCTCCAGTCCTCCAAGTGTTGGTAGTTTGAGTAGCCCTAAGAAGAAGCAGAAGGTGAGGTCCATTATTTTCTCTATGGGTCGGTGGAGTTTTGCTAGGGGTAGCGGAGCTGGCCTCAGTCAAACAGGGTCCAGTGCTCCCAGTGGAAACTAATGCTTCAACTGTGGTCAGGTGGGCCACATCGCTGGATATTGTCCTCATCCTCAGCAGCCTTTGGCTCTGTGGTGCACTATAATTGTGGAAAGGTGGGACACGTTCAGAGATCTTGTCTAAAACCACCTAAAAAGGCAGGAAGCGCACTACAGCAGCCAACTAGGGGATAGATGTTCACCATCGCAGCTCTAGGCGTTGAGTCTTCATGAGATGTTGTTGAGGGTAAGGATGAATAGCTAGCTCTGTAACCCTCTGAGATATGTTGTAATATCCTTGTCATCTAGACATCTGCTTAATTGTATGGATGTGTGGTGTTGTTTTGTTTGGCCATTAGGTTCTTTTATTGTGGCTAACCGGGTGGCCAAAGTGTTGTTTGACTCAGGGAGTTCTTTCTCCTTTATCTCTAAGTCTTTCGCGGCAGAGTTGGGAGAGAGACCAGTTAGAATGGCCTTTCATCTCAGTGTGGTGATGCCGCTAAGGGAGAAAAGTTTGGCATGGAGGTATCTGCAGTCTGTCAACTTGATACTGAATGGCAGAGAGTTCAACGCCAGCCTGATAGTGATGGACATGTAAGAGTACGATGTGATACTCGACATGGATTGGTTGGCACAATAGTCTGCCTTGATTGACTGTGCTCAGAGGAGAGTATATTTTGGGTTTCCTGAGGATGGGTCTTTCTTTGTGTAAGGTGGGTGTCAAGGTGAACCTAAGCTTGTCATTTCAGCTATGAAGGCTTATAAGTAATTGGTCAGGGGTTGCATGGGGTATCTAGCCAGTATAGTTACCTCCACTTCTCCTGAGTTGGGTGTTCACAACATCACTGTGGTGTGTGAATATCTCGACGTTTTCCCTAACGATTTGCCTAGTATGCCACCTCACAGGGAAGTCGAGTTCTTGATCGATCTGATCCCCAGCTCTAGTGCTGTGTTGAAGCCTCCTTATCACATGACACTAGCAAAATTGCGAGAGCTCAAGACTCAATTGTAGGAGTTGCTGGACAAGGGGTTTATCAGGCTGAGTGTGTCTCCGTGGGGAACGCCTATCTTGTTCGTCCGCAAGAAGGATGATTCACTCTGACTGTGTATAGACTATTTGATGTTGAACTAGATCACAGTGAATAACAAGTATCCCCTACCCCGCATTGATGACCTGTTCGACTAGTTGACCAGGAAGGGGATTCCTTTTTGCTAGGACCAAAATTGTGAGGTGAGTTTCCAAGAGCTGAAGCCTCGTCTAGTTTCTGCCCCTATGTTGACTCTACCTTCTGCTGGTGGTGGTTTCACTATGTATAGTGATGCCAATGGTGTTGGGTTAGGGTGTGTTCTGATGCAGCATGGCAATGTCATTGCATATGCTTCGTGCTAGTTGAAGGAACATGAGAAGAGCTACCCGATCCACGATTTGGAGATGGTTGTCGTAGTGTTCACTCTCAAGCTCTAGCGACACTATCTCTATGGGGAGCAATTTGAGGTCTTCACCGTTCATCAAAGCTTGAAGTATATTTTCACACAAAGAGACCTCAACCTGAGGTAGCACCATTGGTTGGAGTATTTGAAGGACTATGATTTCAACCTGTCCTACCATCCCAGTAAGGCCAACTTGGTCGCCAATGCCCTGACTCGGCGTACGCACGCGATGGTGAGCCTGATGGTCAAGGAGTGGACCATGTTGGAGGATTTGGTGAGCTGTAGGCTGAAGCAGCAAGCTTGAAGAATGGTTGGTGCTTAGGTGGCCAACCTGTCTATTCGCCCAAAGCTGTTAGAGTTTATTGTCGCTTGTTAGCAGCTGGATCCATTCATTCAGGCTGTGTTTGAGAAGCTAAAGGCTGGTGGAGAGCCTCATTTCTCTGTTGGGGCAAATGGAGAGTTGAGGTATGATGTGCATATGTATGTGCCCCTACAAGAGGAGGCCAGGCAGAGGTTGTTGGATGAAACACATCGGTCTAGGTACACCATTCACCTTGGTAGTACGAAGACATACCGAGACCTAAAGCGGAACTTTTGGTGGCTTGGCATGAAGAGAGATGTTGCTGACCATGTGGCAAGTTGTACTACCTGCCAATTGGTCAAGGCAAAGCACCAGAGACCTAGAGGGACCTTGCAGCCATTGGATATTCCTATATGGAAGTGGGAGCACATCTCGATGGACTTCGTGACTAGTTTGCCGCGGACTTAGAGGAAGAATGACACCATATGGGTGATCGTGGATCGACTGACCAAGTCTGCTAACTTCCTAGCCATTCGAATGAAGCTTCCGATGCACCACCTAGCGAAGCTGTATGTATCCGAGGTGGTGAGGTTGCATGGTGTTCCAGTGTGCATCGTGTCAAACAGAGACACGAGATTCACCTCGAGGTTCTGGAGAACTCTGCAAGAGGCATTTGGCACTGTGCTCAACTATAGCATAGCAATTCATCCTCAGTCGGATGGTCAGATAGAGAGGACTATCCAGACGCTGGAAGATATGCTCAGAGCATGTGCCTTAGACTTTCAAGGGAGTTGGGAGGACCATTTTCCGATGATTGAGTTCGCCTACAACAATAGTTATTGCTCGAGCATCGGGATGGCGTCGTACGAAGCTTTGTACGGTAGGCCATGCAGATCACCAGTTTGCTGGAGCAAGGTGGGTGAGCGCCAATTTATTGGTCTAGAGCTTGTGCAATTGTATGTGGATAAGGTGGATCTGATGTGGAGTAGGCTGTTGGCTGCAAAGAGTCGAGAGAAGAGCTATGCCGACAGGAGGCAGAGACCACTGGAGTTTCTGGTGGGAGACTGTGTTCTTGAAGGTGTCACCAACCAAGGGTGTCGTGAGGTTCGGGAAGTAGGTCAAGCTGAGTCCCTGCTATATTGGCCCGTACCAGATCACCTAGAGGATTAGTGAAGTTGTTTATCGGTTGGATCGACCACTAGAGATGTCGTCCGTGCACGACGTTTTCCATGTCTCTATGCTGAGGAAGTGCCTAACTGACGTTTCTCATGTGAACCCAGTTCAGCCAGAAGGGCTTTAGGAAGATCTATCCTTTGTGGAGGATGCCGTCGAGATTGTTGACCGCAAGGAATAGGTGCTACGGAATAAGGTGATTCCACTGGTCTTGGTGCGATGGTGGCATCATGGAGCCAAGGAGGCTACGTGGGAACGTGAAGAAGCCATCCTAGCCCAGTACCCACATCTTTTCGCCTAGTGATTTCAATAGCGAAATCTTCTTTTAAGGGGGTTAGGATGTAACACCCGTAAAATTCATTTTGTAATTATTTACATTTTATAAATTTTATTCCTGAACAGGTGTTATTGTTCGGAGGCCCGTTGTGTGGTGTTGTGCTTTTAGGCTTGGGCCTCGTGGGCCAACTCCTATTTACGTGTCCCGGTGCATGGTTGGCATTGTGCATTGTAGTGCTATGCATGTGGGGCCTACGTTGTGGGCCCGTTGTTGTGGCTGGTGGTTGGGCGGAGTGGCCGGTGTGCTCGTGCGGTATGCCGGTGGATGAGATGTGCAGGTGAGCACACTCCCATCTACTACGTGTGCAGGCTTTATAAGCTGCACCACACCCCTCAGCCGCTCGTCACCGTCTTCCCTTCTTTCTTCTTTCTTCTTCTTTTCCCCTCCTCCTTGGTGTGCGCACTTCTCCCTCCCCACCTCCCTTTCCCTTCCTCCTCACTTTTCCTTCTCCACCCCCTTCTCCTTTTCCCTCATCCTCCTCTCCACCTTTGTTTCCTTCTTTCACGTGCTGACGGAGAGAGAGAGAGAGGGAGGGAGAGAAGTGAGGGTGTTGTGGTGGCTCGTGGTAGTGCATGGAGCTCGAGTGGACTGCTCCCGTGGCCGTGGTGTGGCCATGGTCGTGCGAGGTTGTCAGAATTCGTTGAAGTCGATCGGAGATCGCCGGAGGCCATTTTCAGGTACGTATCTCCACCTCATGTAATAGAGAGTATGAAAATGGTAGAAATTGATAGGGTTGCATGAAATCTAGGTAAATTTACATTCCTAAAATGTGTTGTGATTTTATGAGAATTTATGATGAATTTATGGGTATTTATGGTGGTTGGTGCGTTTTGGGTCATTTTGACTCTTCTGCCTTTGTGATTTTATATCTTGATGCATGGTGAATGAATTTCAGTTTTGTTTGTTCGGATTCGGTGTAGACTCGAGGATCTACATCTTATGTTTTAAGCAAGATTTTTGGTGTTTGTTTAAGGAGTCCGATCAAAGGTCCCAGTTGGGGCAATTTCGGATTGAAGAGTTTGGACCGTTTTCTAGATCGTAGAATTCGACATACAAAAGTGAAAATGGCATACGGAATCAATAAATTTCAGTATACCGACTTCGTTTGGTATACTATTTTTCTGTCAGTTTAGTCCTCCGAACGATTCGGCCTGCCGAATCACCCTGGTATGACCGATCCAGTGGATTTCGGCATATCAGAGCTAGAACGGCATACCAGAGCCAGAATAGTATGCCGAATCAGTGGATTTTGGCAAACCAAACCTGATTTCCGACATGCCGAATCAGGGCCTAAATATGTTTATAAAATGAGTTTCTTGAGGGCTTTCTTGATTGCTTGTTTTGTCCCATTAAGAGGGACTGTGGGACCATCAGTGGTGGTCTCCTAGGACCCTTGATGTGTCATTTTGCTGAGGTTTTTGAAGAATTTGCAAAGATATGAACATGGTTTTGGAAATGGATTTCATGGAAATAGTTGGCCTGTTTTGGAAAATGTTTTCCTAGTTTTCTGTGTGCGAGCCGAGATGGTGTGGGATCGTGTCATCGAGACCAGGGAATGTAACGACATTCTCGGTTGGTCGGGCATGACTCCCTGGTTGAGATCAGGGGCCGAGATATTTGAGGCTGAGAGACGTCGAATCCTAGAGGCATGAAACTCCTTAACTTTCGTCTCAAGGCTAGGGTTGCAGTCCACGGGTTGAGGTGTCTTGTGGCATGACAGAGAGGTATGATACTCCTACTGTCGCTATGAGCACTAAGGCTTGAGTGTTGTCGGGTGTGGAGGTATGACACTCCCTCCTGACCACCGTGTGTGGAGGACGCTGTGAGGAGGCGTACCCTGTGGCGACCAGTGCTAATGGGACATGTGTCCTGTAGCTGGTAGCATCCTGAGAGATAGGACAGCCTTCCTAGGGTGGGATTGGCTTTGTGAGGTTTCTCTAGGAGGGAAAATCACGGGACGACGCAGCTCCTGCACAGAGTGGCACGTCATGGCAGTGCAGACGGCGTTGGTTGCTCTTCAGTGGGCTGCTTGTGGCCAAAGTGAGGTTGCCTAGGGTCTGGCTTCCTGACTCACTGTGTGTGGTTTTGGCCATTGAGGGCCTTTACTTATGGCTTTGGACTAGTAGAGCCCCGGTTGTGGTTTTGGCCAGTGTGGGCCTATTATGTGAGGTTTTGAGAAAATAGTTTGTGAAATGAATTTAAAAGGAAAATTGATTATGTTTCATTTTCTGTAGTTTTCTTAGGGTGTATACTAGGTGACTTTTGTCACTCATATGTTTTTCCTTGTATTTTTGGTTTGCAGGTACAGGTATGCAGAGAGTTAGCATAGTGCATATAGTCTGGAGTCTCCTAGTCGCACACACAGGTTCTTGGTAGTTAGATATTTACTGTTTGACTTTAATTTTCTCGTAATTTAATTTTTTTAAAATTATTGTGAAAAATGTGGGGCATGACAAGTTCCTAGTTCCTTTCATCATTTTAGATATCCATACATGGGAAATCTTGGTCTTGGACTTTTTGTAGCAATACATAGCATGCATCACATCCATACAATTATAGAACAAAACATGAGCCAAATTAGAGTATCATTTGATAAAATCATTTGAGTGCACTACCCCCATCAATAAGGTCACATCTATATTTCAAAGGAAGGTGATGCCTATTAACATACTAGTTTTCAAGAAACGCTACTTAGAAAAACTGCATGGCCTATAGTATAAGACTTTGGCAGTGCCTCTATATGATATTCTGATCAATTTTTAGTTCTATATTACTAGTATTCTCTCCATATTAATGTGTTGTTACTTTGGGACATGGGGTTCGATCAACTCAATTTTCATCATTCTTGAAGTTTCATGTATGGCTGGTAGATGGGACCTCGAATGAATTCCAAGTGATGTGCTCCCTACTATTCTGGATGTTTCGTGAGATGCACCTATTGTTCAAACAAGCTGAACTGATGTAACGACCTAGTTTTAGAAGTGGTACTTTGACCAGATAATTAAGGTAAAATTCATGTGTGTTGGGCATTGGAGACCCCAGTGCCTAATGTAGGATACGTTATCAGTAGCGTCTGACGCCTGGATTGTGTGTTTCTGGCCTTTTTGATGTGGTGTGGATCGGGTGTTGTGCCATCCCTCGTGGAATTTTTGAGGATTTGTCTTGTGCTCTGGTGGCAAATCTCGATTTGCACAAGTCACGTTGACGTGGAAGGTTGTGTAGTCCGGTTTCGTGTTTGCGGCTTCCTTTCTTTCTTTCCCTTCTTTGTCTTTCCTTTCTTTCATTCATTCTTTCTTTCTTCCTCCTTCCCCCAGGCCCCATCCCTTCCTCTTTTTATTGTTCTTCTCTCGTGTGGGCAAGAGGGAGAGAAAAGAGAGAGGGGAGGTGGGAGGGAGAGAGGGCTGTGAGAGAGAGAGAGAGGGAGATGGTCGGGAAGAGGAGGATGCAGCCGCCACTGTGCCGTCACCGTCGTGGAGAGGAGGAGGCCATCGTATGTCGTACGCCGCCCGTCATCGCGCCCTGCGCCTTTGGTGGAGGTACGTGTTGGCTTCATTAGCCTTATCCTGATTTTGATGATAACAAAAGACTAATGTGCTTTATGAGAATATTTCATAGTTCATATTTGCAAATAAGATCATTGAAGGACGCAAAAGATTAAAGCACAAAAGGGACGATATTTGAAGAAGAAATAGATCTATGTGCCACCAAGATGAATTCAAGATGATGAAAAAAAAAGAAAATGAAAAGTTATCTTTGTACTTATTATTGATGTAATTTTCTATTTATTCATGTACTCCTAGGAACTTCTAATAATCTCTCAAATATCCCCATAGAGCCATAGATAAATTGTCTTAGCCTCAAAATCCACCATTCATTGAAAACATTCATTATAGGGCTAGCAGGGCATTTTCGACATACCAAATTTCCTCAATATACCAAAATATGTGTAGATTACAAAAATCAGAAGAGAAATCTAGAACGGCATACAAAAATTCACCGACATACCGAATGAGAGATTTTCGGCATACCGATATGCCCGACTGTTGTAGATTTCGGTCGACCGTTTTTATTTCGGCATACCAAATCAGTAGTTGTTAGTGAACGTTGGAAAGACGTTAGACACATTCTTATACCCATGTTTTCCTATAAATAGCCCTCATTCATCGCCTATATGGGACCAACACTTCCTACACTTACAAAAGAGCTTCAAGTAACATTATTTCCAAGATTCCATTCCTATTTTATTAGAAAAACTCCCAAGGCAAGAGTGCTCCATTTCATCCTTCCACATAGCCTAAAAGTATTTGGGGGACTGTAAAAGAGTTGTAAAATTCATCTTTATTAAGTGAGTACTTCTCCAGTTGCAGGAGGAGAACCACGGTTCTTGCGGTACTTGGCGTGGGATTATTAAGGGGTGTAAACGACAGGATCTTGGCCTAGAACAAGATCAGGTTAGTGAAATTCTTGAAGGATCCCCGAGGAGTGGACTAAGCCGAGAAGGCTGAACCACTATAAATTTCCTTGTGCATATCATTGTCTCTTATCCCTTTCTTTGTATACTTTAGTTTAGTATCCAAATTCTTCAATTTACATGTCATTTG